>CAJNJA010049176.1:0-25897 GCA_905231915.1 Symbiodinium necroappetens | reverse complement strand
TGAGTAGTCGCGCACATCTGGGGGCGCAATGTTTTCTTGTAGGGGAGGAGAGGGCGGGAGGGGGGGGAGGGCCCCCACGATGGTAAGTTTGGGGCTGGGGAGGGGATTAAGAGGTGGGGAATAGAGGGAATCCGAATAGGAACCTCTGACCGCTTCGGCCGGGGCCGAGGCGAATAGTATTATCTATCGGGCATCCGCATATTCTTCGAGTCAAGCATCAGGGTTTAGGGTGAGGTTTTCTGTTAATGGGGAGAAACCCTAAACCCTAAACTTGCAAACCCTAAAACCCTAAAGCCTGGGACCCCGTGTGCGGGCTGAGCGCGCCAGAGCCTCGCGTGCGGGTTGAACGCAAAACCAAGTGCGCCTTGGATACCCCTGCCGTCTCCCACAGGGCTCGCTGTTGCAGACGCGCAACACAGAAAAGCCTGTCCATCGTCGCCATCGTCATTCAGGATCAAGCTTTGAAGATAGGGCTGTGCTTCCTTGGACAGGGTGTTCCCGGGCGTGCAGTACTTGGGCGCATGGACCCTACATTACTGCGACATGTCCTTTTTTGTGCCAGAATCGGTTGGGCGGACAACTCCAGACTCCAGCCGTGAGCGCCGCATGTGTTGTGGCCGAGGCTGTTACCTTCGAATCCAACATGGTGTGGCACGCCCTTGCCTTAGGAATTGTGGGCCACACAAGATGAACAACACTCAGCCCGCAGCGATGTTTGTGGAATGCAAAGCGTTTGATGAATAGCCTTCCTTGGCAATTTTTTGTCATGACATCTCTCGGTGGGGCTGCTGAACGACAAACAACATTTATCATTACGGGCTCGCGGCCCCCGACTGATTTTGAAATCAAGATTGAGGAAATGTAAGCCGGAAACCACTAAACCTAAAACCCTGAACCCTAAAACCCTAGAGCCAAAAGCCTTAACACCCTAAACCCTAATCCCTAACACCCCTAAACCCTAACACCCTAAACGCTTATGCACCCTACGACAGGTGCGAAACTTGGTACGAAAACGGCTGAGGTAAGCGGGGACTGGGAGGGATCTAGGACCGCAGCAACGAAAATTATGACAATAGTACGAATTGCTAGGGTTTAGGGGTCTAGGGTTTGTAGGGAATAGGGTTTAGGGGTTCTTGGTTTAAAGGGTTTTGGGTTTGGGGTTTTGGGTTTAGGGTTTCGGGTTATAATAACAAGAATACTTAGCATTCCTACGATCATCATATCTGTAATAATGATAGTAATCATAAACGTAATAATGGTAGTAGTCGTACTCTTCATAATAGGCGCAATATCAGTTATAATCATAGCAAACATAGAGAGCGTAATAATCATGATGACCATGTGTATCACAACAGCCGTTATAGTCGTCATACTCTGAATAAGTCCGGGGCCAAATTGGAACACACACTCAGCCCCATGTCGCCGGAATGCTCTTCGTGTAGTGTTCACCGTTTACCACAGAAGCTGCAAGAGTTGCCAATACTGTTCCTTAGTGTTCCTTGATATAGCTATACTATATTCGTTGGCGTGCCTTCAAGATTTAAGATAGGTAGACCAAAACATGATACCAACGCCCGGTGCTATTAACGCCTCTTCATTCGGGCTGGAAGGTTGGTGGTGCGGGCTTCGGTGTTTCCCTAAACCCTAAACTAAACCGTCTTCCAGGAAGGATATTTGGAACCAGATCGATGTCTGCGTCACTGCCCGGGCTGAGGCCGGTTTAGGGTTTAGGGTTTAGAGGTTTAGGCTTTAGGGTCATTCTTAAAGCCCCTGCACTAGACACCTAGAATGACCTTTCAAGAAACCTAGCAGCCTTTCAGGGGACCCTTATAAAAGCCTTTACGGGATCCCCATAGAAGGCATGTTCCAATAATGAAGATGCCCAAGTATGAAGTCAAGTCGGGACCGAGGCTGCAGGAGGATACAGCTAACATTTTGCAGGTCGACACTGGGAGGCTTCAGGGCTTAAGGTTAGATGCGTATGTATATATACACACACGTGTATGTATGTGTATATATATATATACATACATACATACATACATCATGGATATATACGTCTATATGTATCGTCCTGTTCATTTGTATACATAGGAGTTTGAGGTTTAGGATTTAAGGTGATGCTGTTAAGCTGCTGGTTAAGCTGAAGCACCTTTGGTACCTTTCGCCCAGAAAGTCACCTGAGGGGGGGTGCTTTAGTTCCCCTACTTGCTCAGTCCATGGAGCAACTTTAAACTTGACCCCGGCGCGAAGCTCCAACGAAAGACGCAAAGCAAACACGAACCTCCACTTGAATGATCGGACCGCAAACCCTAAACCCTAAACCCGTTCAAAGGTTTCAGGTGATCTTCTCGTTAAACCCCAAGGCCCCGCCCCAACAGTACTTTCTAAGCCTGCGTTTTCCCTACTTTCTCTCTTACTCTTCAAGTATCCCTAAACCCTAGACCCTAAACCCTTAAACCCAAATTAAACCCTAAACCCCAGACCTATAGGCCCTGAGAGCCCCGAACCCTAAACCGAAAAAACCCTAGTGACCCTAAATCCTCAGAGGCCAAGTCTTCGACAAAGCCCTACGAAGCACCGTCAGCCATTTGATTTTGTATCGGGTTCGGTTTATGACTTTTTTTGGTTTGGGGTTCAATGTCATGATAACCTCCTCATGCAGCTCTTAGAATTCTTGCGCAGCCCCCATTGCAACGTTTCAGGCTTTGCCAACCTGTAAACCACGAACCCTAAACTCCGCACCATCACCCTTGTAAAACTTTTTTTTAACAAATCCCTGTAACACCGAAACGAACCTTACAAACGTTAAACCCTAAACCCAAAAGCCTTAATTTAAACCCTAAGCCCTAAACCCTAAATTTAAGCCCTATAAGCCCTCCCTAAATTCAAGCCCTATAAGCCCTAAAGCCTAAAAAAACGAGCCCTGCAAGCCCCTAAACCCTAAACCTTAATCTAAGCCCTGAACCCCAGACCCTAAACCCTAAAGCCTAAACCCTAAACCCTATAGTACCCTTATAGAGCCCTTTAAAGGAACCCTAATAGTACCCTTATAGAGTCCCTTTATTACCCTAAGGAGAGAGCCCCACAAGCTCCCCCTGCAGGTGGAGGGGAGCTTCGAGAGCCCCGTGGAGGCTGCACGTGGCGCGATGGGTCAGTTCTGTGGCCCCTTGGGCTCGGAAGCAAGAACTGCTTAGGGTTTGGGGCTTAAGAAAGGGTTCAGGGTTTAGGGGTCTACAGAAATTCGTAAGGTTGTATAACAAGTTTAAGGTTTAGGGTTTTGTAGGATTTTCATCAGGGTTCTATTAAGTTGTATAGGAGTCACTGTGGCCGGCTGGCCGGAAGCAGTTGCCCTGAGAGGGTCCTGCATTATCGGGTCATGTACATGGGGTTTCTTAGGTTTTGAGGAGGAGGTTGTTCAGGCTGGGTAGGCTTGGGATCAGTTGGTTTTATAAATGCTTTGTAAGTGGCTGGTTCCATGATGTGTTTAGGGCACGGCCTTGGGAATGTTCATGAGGTTGCTGCGGATTTGTTTAGGCTGCTACTGGATTCGGTTTTGCGCATCAAGCCGACCTCGAGAGAAGGAGCGCCTCGGGTGTGTTAGGTTGCTTGGGGGTTCAGGGCGAGTTCTGGAGTCGAAGGATGGTGTAAAGAGGCCTTGAAGTTTGAAGCCTTCAGCAGTCCAGTTTTTTCCTATTCTAGCGTCAAAGTGGCAGTTTTGCACTTCTAGAACTTGTACCAGTGCTTCCTACTAGTACCTCCTACCACCAGCACCAGCACCAGCACCAGCACCAGCACCAGCACCAGCACCAGCACCAGCACCGCCACCGCCACCGCCACCACCACTACCACTACCACTACCACTACCACTACCACCAGCAGCTGCAGCAGCAGCAGCAGCAGCACCACCACCACCACCACCACCACCACCAGCACCACCAGCACCACCAGCACCAGCGCTCCGACTACAGCTACCACTGCCACTACCACTACCACTACTTCTCACCCCAACAGTGAAAACCCACTCAGTCCCCTCACAGACGCAACCGCCGAGGCATCGAAGTCTCCGACGTCCTCTGGGAATCAAAGGCCCTGGCGGTACCGCGGGTTCTCGTTTAGGGTCGAGGGTTTATGGGTTGGGGGTTTAGGGTTTAGGGGTTATGATTAATGGCTAGGCTTTATGGGTTTAGGGTGCTGCTGCTGCTGCTGCTGCTACTGTTATTATTATTGCTGCATTGTTGTTCTAATATTGTTGTCATTTCTGCGACGGCGACTGCCACGCCACTGCTGCTTTGGCCTGGTATTTCCCAGTATTGCTGTTCTCCCTTGTGCTCTTGTGTGACCCCTCCTCTAGACCCTCGGCAGCGGGACTCTTGTTTCAAGACGGGATGCTCGAATATAGGGGCCTCAGTAATTCGAACAGGGTTTTGGGGGGCCCAGTATACTATGATTATAGTAAGGAACCCCAAAAATATAGTATTAGTAATTATTTAGGCCCCTACATTCTGTACTTCCGACTCCAGCCGGTCTCAGGGAAGACAGATTACCTTGCGTCCGTTCTGCGACAAAGCTCAGTCTTCGCTCCAGATACTTCCAAGCATCTTTTTCCGGGTGCAAGGCCTGGAACCCTAACTGATGTATCTGGACCTGAACCCCAAGCAAACCTCAGATCCCAAAGACTCCAGCCTGCATTCCTTGCTCCTCAGAATGTCTAGGTTTAGAGGATCACGTATCTTGAAGTGTTGAACGCTGCAGACGCCGACGCCAGGTGCAAGCGCGTATTCGGACGCATGCAGGCGCAGCTGCCGCTCGGGCTCGGACGGCACAGCACCAGTGACAGACAGTGCAAGACGTGGCAGTAGTGGTCGTGGTGGTAGTAGTACTATTATGAGCAGCAAAAGTGGTAGTAGTGGTAGCAGTAGCAAAAGTAGTAGGAGTAGGACTAGGACTAGGACAAGGACTGGGAGTAGTCGTCGTCGTAGTAGTAGTTGTCGTTGTAGGAGTCGCAGTAGTAGTAGTCGTCGTCGTCGTCGTAGTCGTAGTCGTAGCCGTGGTCGTAGTCGTAGTCGTAGTCGTAGTAGTAGTAGTCGTCGTCGTCGTCGTCGTCGTGGTCGTGGCGTGGTCGTGGTAGTGGTATTATCGAGGAGTGAATCCAGCAGAAACCTTTTACCGAAGACGAAAATCCTAAGGAGAAAGTTCAGGAGGAACCTTTTACCCAAAACGAAGACCCTAAGGAGTGAATGCAGCAGGAATCTTTTACCGAAAACGAAGACCTTAAGGAGTGAACCCGGCAGGAACCTTTTACCGAAGACGAAGACCCTGAGGAGTGAATCCAGCAGGAGCCTTTTACCGAAGACGAAGACCCCAAGGAGTGAATCCAGCAGGAACCATTTGCCGAAGACCAAAACCCTGAGGAGTGAATCTAGCCGGAATCGGTTACCGAAAACGCTTAAGACTCTAAGGAGTGAAACCAGCAGGAATTTTTACCGAAAGCGAAAACCTTAAGGAGTGAACTCAACAGGAACCCTCACCGAAGACGAAGACCCTATAGAGTAAATCCAACAAGAACCCTTTACTGAAGACGAAGACCCTAAGGAGTGAATCCAGGAGGAACCTTTTACCCAACAAAAAAACCCTAAGGAGGCGAAAACCCAGAGGAACTAATCCAGCATGAGCGTGTCCAAAAGAAGCAACAGTGGGGAGTCACAGATGACTGTTGTTGCCGTGTGAAAAGAACTTTCAACAGCAATGGAAAACGGTCGGGAGTCACAGATGACAGGTGCTGGTTCGACAGTAAATATATGTATATATGTATATGTATATATATATACATACGATAAGTATACGGAAGAACGGAGCAAAAGACACAGATCCACGCAAACGAAAAAACATAGCTTTGGGATTTAGGGTTTGGGAGGCTTTCTGGTCTTTCTGGCCTTCGGCTTTGTGGCCGAAACCCATCAACGCCGGCTGGTAGAATTTCACTTCATACTAGAGCAGTGGGAAGACGTTCTTACAGCCAACTGGGGATCTATCCAGGTGGAGATGGCCTCGACTGTTGGACAGATTTCGGGCTGAGGGTTTTTCAGATTTTTGCGTCCGGAAGTTGATGGCCCTGGAAACTGGAAGGATCATGCCCCCGGATTCCCATGATTTTTGGCTTACGGTTCAGGGGCAACTTAGGGGACTAATGGCTTCGGCTTAAAGTCAGGACTTTGGAAGTTTGCTGGTACGCTTCAACAGATTTATCAGGAAACTATGCAACAGCCCCTTCCTAAGTATATACTATCCTAAGCCTTTTCACTATATCACAGCGCCTGTCCCCACATCCACACCCTCGAGCCTATCCCAAACACCCCCCCAGCCCCTGAAACTTCCGAAACCTTCTCCGCACCAAAGCCTCGAAGCTGATCTGAGTGGAGCCCTAGAAGCCTCAGCCGCCTTAAACTACCCATAGGCCCCTAAGTAGTTCCTTTTTGGGAGCACCTTATAGGATTCTAAATATGAACCACAAACAGGAACTACTTAGGGGCCTATGGGTAAAAACCCTTGACACCCCAAACAAAAATTCAGAAACCCTGAAAGCTGCAAAAAGCTCCAAAAAGCCACACACATCGAACACCCTTGACATATTTTTACACAGGAGTGAGTACCACGGGAATGTCTGCGTCTTCGGCCTCCCCAAGCCCTGAACCCTAAGTTCATGGTTCAGGGTATACTGTACGATTCAGGGCAGTCACTGTGACTACTCGGGCGCAGCCTACGGGAGCTTAGGGACCGCGCAGTCGGAATATGTTTCGGCAAGATAACCCCCGAACCGTGTTCTACTTGTTAAGGCCCCGATCTGAAACAGATAGGTTGTTACCAAATATCCCACACATCGCTGATAAAGGCCCTTGACCCTAAAATCCCAGACCCAAAACCCTAAAGAAGACTCCCTAAACCCTAAACCCGGATTCTCAAGGTTTTCATGAGACTTCAGCAAATTTGAAACTATCGCTTGTCAAGAAAGGGAACTATGTACTTCCTCCTAAACCCAGTAAGAGTGGAGGGTTTAGGGTTATAGGCATAGGGCTTAGGTTTAGGTTCAGGGTTGAGGGTGCAGGGTTTACTTGGGAGGTTCATGGATAGTTCTACGTGGGGTTTAAAAACAGGGTTACCATAGTGCTAACCCACATTACGGGACTTACCTAGAGGACCTATACCCTAAACCCACATAACCCCACTTATGACTGCTCATGAACCTGCAAGGAGGATGAGGTTTAGGGCTCACGAGGTTTAGAGCTTGAGATCCTGGAGGGCTCTTGGAGCCGTAGGATCTCCGAGGGGTTTAGGGTTTAGGGTTTAGGGGTTTAGGGGTTTAGGGTTTAGGGGTTTAGGTTTATTCGAGGGCTCTTGAACTTTCCTTGCTGCGCAAGTATTATGATTACGGTCTGGGCATTGGGGCTTATAGGGGTACCTTACCTGTTTAGTATCTGCGAGACTCAAAGTTCATACGTTGACCGTTATGCAGGCTTGTGCTTCCTCTGGGGGCGGTCCCCCCAAACTAGGATCCCTTTGGGGGTTCCTTTTTATAGGGGTGCCTTACTTTTTTGGGACCTAACACGGGACCCTACTTTAGCGAACTACCCATTCTTGGCACTCGCACTCGACGCACATTGTATCATATGAGGTTAAAGGATATGCACTGGATATCTACATTCTTCAGGGCTTGTAAAGGCTCAAGGTTTCGGGCCGAGTGAGAAAGCTTCAGCCATCAATGCAACCAACGGTTCAAACGGTTAAGCCAAGACCGGGACGAGTGGCTCCAAAACTATTGTAGGTTCTAGGCGACAGTTACTTGATGCTGAACGCAAAACTACTAGAATGCCTGAAACCTGCAACCAACCCTCAATCAACCCTTAGCACTTCATCCTAGACTAAAAACCAACGAGCCCAATACCTAAACCAGAAGCCCTACCCCAAACACCTATAAACCCTGAAACCTAAACCCAAACTCTAAACCCTAAACCCTCAAACCTAAACCCTATAAACCTTCAAACCTAAGCCCTAAACCCCAAACCCCTTTAAACCCTGAAACCCTATGAACCATCAAACCCTAAACCCAAACCCTAAGCACAGCACCCGACTACATGGGCGCCTGTGCAGATCGAGTCATTGGCTGATCCTGGCTGAGTCTGCATGCACTTGGCTTCTTGCAGTTTAGGGTTTTTGAGGCTTTAGGGTTTTTAGGGTTTTTGATGTTTTTCAGGCTTTAGAGGTTTTGGGTTTTTGAGGTTTTAGGGGTTTAGGGTTTGGGGGTTTATAGGGTTGCAGGGCTTAGGCCAAAGGGGTTTATGGAGTTTAGCAGTCTTGGGTTTCTTGGCACGCAGCTTAAGTGGCCAAAACTTTGTCGTGAGTAGGTACCTCTGCAACACTACAAAGACTATTATACGTGACAAAAAAAGATAAGACAGTGTCATCTAGGCATGGCTTCTGGGCAATGCTGACCCGCGTTGATGTTACGGTTACACAAACTGCGACAGTTGGTGCAAGATCAGCTGGAGCCATGCATACATCTGGCATCTACACCGCATATAGTCATATAGTGGTGGCCAACTTTCAGTGTTAAGGCTCCTGTGAGTACGGGCACGGGCTTCGTTATAGGACGAAGATTGGAGCACGAAGAAAGCTCAGGATGGTCGAGAACACTGAGCCATCATAGCTGTGCAGCGATACATGCGGCCCTGATCGCTGCCTTGTGCTAGATGTGCCGGGAAAAACCCTCCAATCTTCCCCTGCACCCCCTAGGTGACCCCTGAACTCTTACCCAAAGGGTCCAAAGGACCCAGTAATTCGGCACTTGGGTTACGCCTTGGGGTTAGAAATCCTCTCAACCTCGGCTCTCTCCCTCTCCAACCTGCACATCCTTCCCGCGACGCCGCAGGACGTGCTGCGCGCCGTCCAGAAGCACGTGGGCCAAAGGCCGGGGCTGACTGGCACAGAGGGGGAAGGATGGGAAGGGACTATAGTCCACATGTGCTCAAGGTCGCAACACCCAAGCCTCAAACCGTAAGCCGAAAACCCTAAAACCTAAACCCTAACCCCAAACCCTAGACCTCTGAAGCCTCATCCCAAGTGTTGGCGTCAACTGCAGCCCAAATCTAGGGTTTAGGCTTTAGGGTTGCCGTCAGCTGCAGCCCAAATCCGCTTTTTCTCATGGACTCGGATGCCCTGACTTTGAACCCGTGCAAAAACCGACTGCAATGCCATGAACTGTCGCGTGGACCAAATCAAACCTCGCGCTCATCCGTAGAAAAAACCCTCAGCTGCTAGATGCGGGGTATACCTAGAGGCTTATACCCTACCCAGCTTTTATACAGAAAAGTAGATACCCCAAAAAAGGTGTAGGGCATGAGCCTACAATACAAGTATAAGGCTTATGAAATCCTGAAGGGCGAAGAACCGGCTCTTTCCCGCGAGCCCAGTGCCCTCACCGTGCCAGATCTCCGTATCCAACTGGTCGTGAAAGTCGATTTAACAGATCTTAGATGAGACGTCCTTGCCAAGTTGATGTCAAACTATCCGCCTTCACCGATCCTAGACCCCCCCAAACACATCATAAAGCTTAAACCTGAATGCAAACACCTCCTCCTAAACCCCAAAACCCTAAATCCTTAAGCCCAAGCTCCCCCTTTGCCTGCAGCGCTTCGTGAGGTCCAGCAAGGTGTGGATCCTCTTTATTGCTGGAGGCGGATGCTTAGCTTTTCGGGTTTGGATTTTTTCCCTGTCGGACTAGGGTGTAGGGTTTAGGGTTTCGGGCTTAGGATTAGGGACGTATAGTGGACATATAGGGCAAGAGGGCTCATGGTGTAAGGGACCTAGTGTAGGATGTAGGGTTCAGGGCTTACGGGGTTTGATGGTTTCAGCGCATGCGGGTACGCGGTTGTCGGGGCTTGAAATTTGGAAGGCATGGGAAGGGCTTCAAGCATCATCTCATGCGCATGTTGAGTCTGCCTGTCTTTGTCGCCAGAATACACAACCGATTGAGGCATTGAGAAGCTTCGCCCCCGAAACATGGTTGCCCTCGGATTTACAGATCCTCTAAGACTCTAAGCATTTAGAATGTGAGTTAAACTGAGTTTACATAATTAGAGCGTAAGGCGTCCTCATCTAGACGGCAAAGCTTGCCAACTCAGTTGGTCACACCCCGATTCCCCACCTGAACACGACGAAACCGTGAAATCCTAAACTTAGGGTTTAGGGTTTAGGGTTTAGGTCCTAAACCAAGAACAATTCATTCAAGAAGCAGCTCTTCAGTGAGCAGCGGTGCATCGGCTAGGCGACAAAGCCTTTCTACGAGGCAGGTTTCTACAATCAGTTCTGGATGTTGTGGGATCTGGGCTCCGGATTCCGGACCTGATGGTTTTGAGCTTCCTGATCGCATGTCTCTTGCAGCCTGCATGATGGATCGTTGCATGTTCGTGGCTATCAGGCATATCGGGGGAAGTGTTCGAGCTCAAAGGCAAGGTGAAGCCTTGCCAATGGATGGAGCCCATGGTCAGTTGAATCCGAAGCTGCGGGTGAGGGTGGGGTGGAGGGGGTTGGGGTTAGCTTCCTCTACCTGTCTACTTGTCGACACAGGGTAGGAATGAGACCTGACACCAACGTGGAGCATCAGAGCCGCTGATGGTTGCGAGTTACATACAGGCTCTTTCGAAACGCAAGTGTCGACATGGTCCTCAAAAACGGCTCAGCCTCGTTCCGGCGGCTCCGAAGAATGATTCACTAGACTCACTGAAGTCAGAGCTTATCGGCAAAGAACAACGCCAAAACTGCCATCTGGAGCCATAAGAAGTCCTGACACCCTGCTGACATTCCGTAGCACTGCTCCGTAACCACCGGCCCTAGCCAGCGCAAGCCTGCCTTAATCAACCCCGAGCCCATGAACTGCCCTGATCCTGATCCCCAAATCCCATAACCATAAGCACTATCCAAAACCTCAAAACGATGAGGCTCACGGAGTGCGACCAAGTTGCAAAGCTTTGCGCGTACTCTGCTGCTCCTGGCTTTGTCCCGGCCCATCGCTTCCATGATGTGGAGCCCAGAAACACGATGCATTTGAACACCGTGTTGCAGGTTGTGTGTGTGTGTGCAAATTACGTAAATACGTGCTTGAGAAGCTGCCCGGGATAGCTATTACTGGACTGGCCGTGTTACATATAGTCTGAAGCATAAGCTCTAGGTATCACGGCCACTTGGGGTGGCCGGGGTCGACCTGGGCATCTTTCCCAGCACCTTGCAAAAGGGTATCTGCACATGCTGGATGAGGATTCCTGGATGTACATGGACATACAGCACCCCTTGCCAATAGAAGGGCTTCAGTTGTAACTAGAATAGGGATTTTGAGGAGTACCGAAGGTTCTATTGGGTTTTTGGGACAGCACCTGACACCTATATGGTTGAGGGTTTACGTAGGCTAGGCGAGGCTATTGACACAGGTTTGGGGTGACATGTCCCCGGTACATTGCTGCGACACCACCATGGCCGAGGGGTCAATCTCATTTCCGCGATTTGACGTGATCAGAAACACGATGTGTGTGAAAGCCTCACCTGTCATCCTGTATCCGTAAGTCTTGACCAATGAATCGTATAATGTCTATTCCATGCAACTTGAAGCTTGTGCCAAAAAAACCTCAAGTATATCCCAAACCATAAACCTTAAGCTCGTTTAGTCCGCCTGCAGAGCCCTTAAAAGAACCTGATCTCGAGTCAGACCTTAGTACTCACCCAAAGCATTCAACAAACCCGCACCTCCTCCGTCTGTGCGACGGTCCATCGCTGCTCCAGGGCTTCTGCAAGGCCTCAGAGTCGAAGGTTTCGGGTTCCGCGAATATGCGCGAAAAATGATCCTATTAAAGGAGTGCACACAGTCGTTTTAGGTTTCAAAATGGAAGCTTGGGGTTCCTAAAGAGTGCGGACAAGAGTTCCTTAAAAGGGCCGATACAATCCAAGGCTTGGGGGGTTCAATAGGTTTTAGAAGGGTTCTGGTGGGGAACATTGCGACTGTACTCCTGGATCCCGCCAGCACCGAGGAGAAGCAGTTGGACCTTTTGTCCGGTTTTGCGGTGGTCTCCTGCGATCTCCTGGTGTCTGTCGTCCAACCTAAGATTCTCAACCACACAAGCCCCGAACCTTGCAATGCCCAAAACCTCAACGATGCCTAAATGCTGAATGAAAACCTGCACTGCAAGACCCCCTACAGCTCAATGACAAACTCTACGATCGCAAAGAGCTCAATAACCTTAAACCCTCAGCCCTGAATGCTCGCTCAAATGATGAGGACGCAGCAGTCCGAATCATTGAGCGGATCTGCCGAAGGCGGAGGCCTTCCCGACTTTGGGATTTAAAGGGGTAGAGGTTTCGGCGCTAACACTCGGACAATCCAGGCGAGGCATGTGGTCTGAGTCGGCTGTGTGAAACTAAAGTGTTGAAGGCAGGATAAGGGTTTAATGGTTGGGGGTTTAAGGTTGAGGGGCTGAGTGCGTTGGCTTTTAGTCGGGTTCTTGGGATTTGGGTGTAGGCTGGGAAATTGGAAAGGCCAGCTTGCTCGGTGCATGCGAAGATGACAACCCAGCAACCCCACAAACCCAACCGACCCGAACTTGGTTGTGGCCAACTCCTAAATCCTTTCGTGGAAACCGCATTGCCTTTTGCATCCAAGCCTATTGCGACTGCCAGGTACCCCTGAAGAAGGGAAACTGCGATTTGCCGGGCCACTGGCTGCGACACTCACCCAAACACACAAGACATGATGCCTTCCATGCGACCGCTCTCATCAATATCAGACATAAGAACGATGCGAAAGTCTGAAAGGACAGGTTTGTGAAGAGCATGTCAAATCCTTAGGATGGGCGTTGCCATGGCATTCGAAGCCAACTGACGATAAAAATTACATCCTCAAGCTGACCTCTCCATTTTTTCGTCAACCCATGATAAACGACACGTGCCGTTGGTATCCACGCAGAAAGCGCAAGCAAAGAGCCACGGCACCTGCTGCTGCAGACTATACTGTGAGGCCAAGTTTGACATTGAGTTATTGGATGAGATTCAGACTCAACCATATAGCGAAGCCTCTCCCTTGGTCCTCCACTCATCACGACGGGCAGCACAAGCCGTCTGTTGCAGCCATTTCGAGGGAGTGTTTAGATAGCCCCCTTGAGGACGAGTCTTACGACTGAAAATACGACGAGTTGAGGGTTCAGGGGTTTTCGCAAAAGATGCCCTGCGTACACCCAACAACGAAACCGCCAAATGGTAGCCCATGATATGTGTCCTTTGAAGACAAGACTACAGACGCCGCTCGTCGATGCAGACGTTGACGCTGAGTGCTGCATCCTGCTTGGAAGACTCAGGAATGAAGAGGTGCATGATCACGACGAGGATGGTGACTTGCAGAACGAACATGTCTTTAACACGTTGAGATCGGAACCAGTAGCGGCGCCATCCAGAACCATTTGGCCCCAACGTACTGCGTACTGCCAAATCAGGATCACCCTGTCATGCCACCTCATTCCTTTGAGCAAAGGTCGAATGCCACCCAGCCGTTGATGCACAGCTCTCTCTTCATGACCGGACGACCATGCCATACCTATCTGCGCTGAACTCAGCGAAGGTGGCCACGGTATAGGGTGTTTTGGCGAAACCCTCCTCGGAAAGTCCGCGCGGATCCCCAGTAGTTGGCTCCGCACCCAGGAAGTTTTCACGGCGCCGCACGACTCCGACGACCTTCGCCCTTGTCCATGTCGACTCGCTGCCGCTCGTCTCGGCACAGCTCGAGTCCCTCATTGCCGGGTGCCTGATACTCATCGTCGAGCTATTGGCAATGCTTGGGAGACTCTTCTTTGCCGTCTGCTGTGGAGTGGATGCCAAGATGCGGGGTTCCTATGATCCGATCGCGGTTGCAATGGGGTACCTCTTGTCAGAGGTGGCTCACGCCGCAGCGCATGCGGGAACTCTGCGGGCGATCCGAAGGACTGCATTTCACCCAAATGGCGAGCAACGACCAGGGCTTCTGGAACGCCCGCCGCATGTTACCTCAGCCATCAAAGATGCAGGGCATACCATGTCGGCAGTGCGCCACGAGTGGGTTGTCAACAATCCAGGAGCAAAAGCTCCATGAACCCGGAGCTCTATCCAACCAGGCTCCCGGCTGGTTGGATAGAACTTAACCAAACCCCAAAACCTGCCTAAAGCCCAAACCTCCCCAAACAATTAAACCCAAACCTCCCTAGACCCTAAACCCTAAAACCCCAAACCCCTGAGCACCAGTAGCCTCCAGAGTTCGTTCTGTCGGCGCTCTTGCTCCTCTGCGGACGCACCCGGCGAAGGGGCTTAACTTCTGTCTACATAGCTAAAGAAAGCGGCTAATTGATAGCCGCAGAGTTTAGGCTTTGGGGCTTTACGTTTATATAGGGCGTCGGCTTCTGTGGTAGTTGTGAGATTAGTTGTAACTTGCGCAAGAGGATTTCGGGCTTCGGGAGTCCATGGTGTACAGAAGCAAGCACCGTGCCCTGCCGGTGCTCCCTCTAGCGACCTGCTTGGAGAGCATTTTCAACACTTCCAGCACACATGACTATCACACTACCTCACTACCGAACTTCAACAAGCAACCAAAACAAAAAAAAAAAACAACGACTTTATCTTAACTGCAGCAGGATAATGACGCTCTAACTTTCTTTACTTCTTCCACTTTGTACTCAGACCCAAACCTACTGATGTGGAATGTACAAGAGGTTCAATTGAATGCACCTGGTAACCCTGAAACCTAAAGCCCTAGAGACCCCAACACTCCCAAGCCCTGAAGGCTGCAGCCGAAAGCCTGCTAAACGTAAAAGAAAGCCCGAAACTCAAAACCCTAAACCCTAAAAAATCCTAAACCCTAAACCCTAAAGCCCGAAACCCTAAACCGTCAACCCTCAAGATCCCATCGCCCCCAGGTCGCTCCTTTGCTGATCGCCGCTCCGTGTCTTCGGCCACGGACTCCAGGCGCTCGACCTGCACGGCAGGCAACGTTGTGAACTGAGGGTTTAGGCTTTAGGGGTGTTGTGAACTGAGGGCTTTGTGCTAAGAGGGCCTAAGGGCTTAAAGGGTCTATAGGGTTTATAATCGGGTTTATAGGGCTTATAGGGCTTTTAATAGGGTTTATAGGGCTTCTAGGGCTCATAGGGCTTATAGGGTTTATAGGGCTTATAGGGTGTATAGGGTTTAAGGGGTTTATAGGTTTTATAGCAGTATAGGGCTTATAGGGCTTATCGTGCGAGCTACGGATAAATTATGTCTTCCAGCAAGCCCAAACGTCAAAGCGGCATGAATCCTGCACCTTGGCCAGAATAAGACCCCAAGAAAGCATCGCGCGTGTGTTTTAACACTCACATGCCGGCGATGCATGCGACGACAGTCTGACAGCTGCTTTACTGAATTTAGGTTTAGCATTTCTTCTGAACTCCCTTTCCAAGAGGCCCGCAACTCCCACCAAGAGCAGCTCCAAGGAATCTCAGAAAGCATCGGTAAGAAATTCTCGAAATCATGGGTGCTTTGCCACAGTTGAGCCAAGGGTGGTTAGGGGATGTTCAAGCGGTTGGGGTTGGGGTTTAGGGCTTAGGGTTGAGAGCATAGGAGTTTAGGGCTTAAGAGTTTAGGGTTGAAGGCATTGGAGTGTGGCGTTCTGGGTGAAGGGTTGGCCATCTCGTTTCAGGTGTGTGTGGGGGGGGGAGCACGATGCGAGGGAGGAGCTGGTGTTGTAATACAGCCTGGCGTTAACTCAGGACTGACCACGGGCCCTCACAGCTCTGCGCCATCTCTTCCCCGCGGCAATTCATAATGTTGCGAAAACAGACGCGCGGCGAAAGGGGCCAGATCTTAAGCCCCACGTCCCTCGAAAGTTACTAAGAACCTCGGCCCACCACTCATCAAGGCTGCCGGCAGTTTGCAGGGCATGTTCCTGAGGCACACAGGTGTGACCCAAGCAGCTGACCCTGGCCCAGGGCCTAAACTTTAAACACCCAAAGCCCTACATAAACCATGTAATATGTAGAAGCACTGAAGAAATCCGATAATCACCCAATATTCAGCGAGCATCATCAAACCTAAACCTGGGACCACGCGCCCGGCTTAAACAGTGTAATCAACAATGCAGATCTAAGCCCAAAATCCCGGGGCACCTCAGACCACTAGTTCATTTTTCCGCACATTTAAACACACCGTAAAGAGGCGAGATCTCCAAAACCGAAGCGCGGACCCCAGCACGAAGGGTCCGAGCACCGAGGGGCCATGGCTCTCTGAAGCCGTGTGATGGAGGCCTGCGCCACCAACTTGGCTCCTTCGAGGCCACCAACTACAGTATGATTATGACGACGACAACGCCCATGCAGACTTGTTAGTCATTTTCTTACTCATGTTGTTAATGTTGTTCTTCTTCTAAATAAGCCTTTTTTTATCATTTATCATGATCATCACTACTGCGCAAAGCTGACAGTTTCTGACACCTGTCTGTGCAAAGGTTTGTTGTGGGGTCGAAGCAGCAGACTGGATTCCCCTGAAATCCTACTCTGGACTGTCATGACTTGTGGTAGGATGTCTACACCCTAAACCCTAAACCGCTCCGTCGTTGCGGAGCTTCAGGAAATTCGGGTTTAGGGTTTAGGGCTGGGCTCTTAAGCTGATGCATTGCTCACCGGGCCGCGGTAAAGCTATACTTTTCGTGCGTGAAAGTCATTCGGGCTTGGGGTTCTTTGCGATGACTTATGACTGCCGACAAAAAGCAGCTACTCCGATGACGATGGAGATTGGGCATTGTGTTCTGAACTTTTTACGCATCTCCGCACAAACTTTTGGGATCCTATGCTGATGCTAGTCCCTAAACCCTGGCAAACCATAAATCCTGCCAGTAGTCCCTCTCTGTCCTTTTTGTGGTAATTTGTCCTCAGGCAACACCGGGGGTTCCATGCTCCACTTCGGTGGAAGCACGAAGCCACGGGACACCTGGACCGGGCCCGATCCTACTATGTAGGGAGTCGAGTGCGTACGGAGCTTTTCTGAAACTTCCTTTCCTCTGAGTTTGGCTTCGGTTCGCGGCTTTCGGGTTGCAGGTTGCAGGAGTTGGCTGTGTACAGGAACCTGGCTGAGCCGTGTCAAGGAGCCCGAGTCATCAGAATCAGATGTTCAGTGGGTTTGTATTGGAATCCAGTACGTCTCGGCGGGAACAAGACTCCGCTCCCGCCGTCTTGAACGAAAACTCCTGAGCCTTGTGTAAAGTTAAAGCGTGTTGTTGAAGCGTTTGCAACTTCGAGTTTCTCAAGGCTCAAGAGCTTAGATGGTCTACGGATTGCGGTTTTGTATAGGCATAGAATCAAGGCACACTTCCCATGTAGATAGGGGTCTACCGGTCTACCATGCGCAGGGCCCGAACATAAAAACGGGAATAGTCCTTCAAGAGCCAGGGCCTTGGAGGTTAGGATTTTGGGGCTTAGGCCCTTGGGGTTTAGGGTTATGAATGATTCTCTCATGAATGACATGTCTGCCGCTCAAAACCCGAACCCTTTAAGCCGTACCTGGACCTGAAATAACCTACCTTTGTAAGGACTTATATAAGGAAACATGATAAGGAACCCTAAAAAGGTGTGTTCTTTAGGACCCACGTAAGCTCTCCAAAAGAAAGCCTCAACGCTGCAACTCTCAAGCCTTAAATCGGAACCCTCCAATGCTGAAAGCTGAAAACCTGATTTCTCTGGATCTATTTTGATACATGGGTCTTTGGCGTTATGATGCAGGCTTATGCTATAAGCTAGTACCAAAACACTTCAAGGAAAATCTCGTTAGACACGTTCATTCACTTACCCTCGAGATGTCGAGGTCCTCCCTACATTCTCAAACCTAAGCTGCACTGTAGACCTTGCAAAACTGAACCCTAAGGCCCCGAAAAGCCTAAAGCCTAAAGTGGCGTAAACCTGTACGTAGGCCTTCAGCCCAAATCCGAAACTCCAAAGCCTAAGCCCTAAACCGCCTAAACCCTGAACACCCTAGCCAGCCTTAAGCCTTAAGCCTATACTAGATCCGAAACCGCGAAACATAAATCCTGAACCCTGTGCAAACCTTACGCCTGAAGTCTACCACCTGGACTCTACCTTACTTAACCTACCAAAACCCACTTCTTTGTAGGTTCTTATTATATAACCTAATTTGGGATTTATATAGGAACCCTACAAAAAAAAAAAGTAGGTTCTGGTGGGTTAAGGTATGCAACCCCACCAACCCTAAATCTCCATCACTGCCCTACAAAGCCCTACCAAGCTCCTACATGGGCAGTTCTCTAAAGGGTCCCTTTTCGGGTCCTTTTTTAAGGGTGCCGTACGACTTTGAAAGAAAGGGACCCCAATTTAGGGAAGTACCCACATCCTTTAAACCAAAGCTAAACCCAAAGCCCTCAGCCTCTTCCCACCTCCCTGGCTCACGCAAGCGGACCTCGCGCGATGGCATAGGCTTCAGCGTGTGTCTCGGGTTCGGAACCCTAGACCCTTTTCTTGAACCCAACGCCTAAACCCCAAAAACCTAAACCCTATAAAACCTAAAACCTACACCCTAAAACCTAAGCCTAAACCCTCAAACCCTAAAACCTAAACCGGGAGGTTTGGGGGGGGGGGGAGTTTGGGCTTCGGACCCGAGGGCTCAGGGCTTTATAGTGCTTTGGAGAATGGAATCTGGGAGCAGGAGATTTGGATTTAGGGTTTAGGGTTTGGGTACCTTGGGTTTGATACCGCGCGTGAGGTGGGGCTTGGGTTTGTGGGCGGGATTTCGGCTTCGCTGGGTTGTCAACACCTTCCAGCTTTCGGCGCGTTTTGGATTGAAGACTTCTGGCCGCTCTGGTAGATGGGAGGGATTTAGAATTTAGGTTAGTATAGGGTCGAAACAAAGGGGTTCGTGTGGAACTGGGAACCCTTGGAATATAAAGATCCTAGTACTTGGGGAGCTGTATTGGAGCCCTTCCTACTGCATGGGTGATCTGTGCACCAGTCTTCCGGTTCAAAGGCTTGGGGAGTTTTCAGGAGTATTCGAGGCTTGGGGATTAGGGGTTTAGGGAGTGGTGGTGCTCCCCGTCTGGGGTCACTGGTCTTGGTATCCCAAGCTTCTAGGGTGCGTGCGCCTAAAACATCACAGGGCCTTATATAAGGACTCAGGATTCTGGGGTGTTAGGGTGTAGGGTATAGGGCTTCTGAACTGCCATAAGCCTTAATCTCATGTTCTGTACTTTGCACCCTGGCGGCTATTTTAACGACCGCTGCATTTGTTATCATCGCGGCAGCACAAGCAGTGTCACTGCGATTGCCACCATCATTGACTGGTGCTGAGAACAATCACATTATGGCTTCAACCTTACACATGCATGTGCACTGACCGCTCGTCTTGAAGTCGTATTTCCGTTCGAAGTAAACCCAGTGTTCAGTGTACTGCCATGTCGCTTGATATTGACAGTTTGAAAGTCAGACAGTTCATCCCAACCCACAGTGTCTCTCACAAGGGACCGGATGTTGTAAGAAAGAAATAATCCGAATCTGCGTGATACTATATATATATATGTAAACACATACTTTTCTAGCTACAATTTCAAACTCAAAGGGACTACAGGAGGCAAATTGTTCAGACCTCTATACTCTGCAATGACCTTGTGCAGAATGAACTCAATACATCCCTCTCCTCTCCTCTTCCTCCTGCTAGTCCTCCTAAAAACAAAAACGCTAAGTAGCACTGCTCCCGCCTCGGAGACAAGCACGGGATTCCGAGCCTGGTGTACACAAAACGCGAGAGGCGTCAGGGCTTTGGGGCTGGGGTTCAAGGCTTTAGGCGATTTTAGGAATTGTCAGGGGTTTAGGGTTCAAAAATGGCCTTCGGATTTTGGCCACAACTTCAAACAAAGCTTGGCTCGATGCCGACTTCGCCAGGGCGTCCGACACTGCTGATGCTGCGTTGGCGTTGCAGCGGCTTCAAGGTAAACTGTCCAGGTCCTACCTCCAATCCAGCCTAGTAAGCCTAGTACCACCCAGGACTGGGTGTATGCCAGGAGGCGCACCATGGCAAACACGTGATTAGGCATTTAGCGGACCAGACACGGAGCCGGGGGTTGTACAGTTGTATAGTCACAGTATAGTATAGTGTAGCATGCTGGACGAGAGGGTTCTTAAAGAAAATACTCACACCCTGAACCCTAAAAACCATAAGCCCTATAAGCCCTAAACCCAAGTCTGCTAAGCTCCTATAATATGGCGAAGTCTCGAAATTAGGGTCCCATTTTAGGATCCTCTTTATAAGGGTGCCGTACTAGTTGTTGACCTATAAAAAGGGACCTTAATTCAGAGAACTACCCATGTTGGGGGGAGCCCGAACTCCGGAAAGCGCCTTCAGGTGCTTGCTCTCTGCGACGGCTTCAAGAAATTCTGGACCTGATAGGGTGAGGTGCACAGCCATGAAACAAGAGCTGCGATCGTCAGGGTTCAGAACGGACTGAAACTTTTCAGGACTTCTGTTCAGGAACGTGAATCACGCTACCAGAGAGGGAAATCATGCTGTCGTTCCTTAATGACCTGTTCCTGCAACATAAACCTAGGTCCCTGAGCAAGAACCGAGACCGAGCAGCCATCCACAACATCCTGAATAGCCCTTCGAAAAGCAGCACCTACATTAGGGTCCAGGGGCCGTGGAGCTGCCGCTGCCATGCAAAAACTGATGCATTAATTAGGTGACTAGAATCTTACAGCCACAAAACAGCAAAGGCTCGCCTTCTTCGGGAATCCTGTGAACCCTAAGCTCTAAACCCAATACCACCGTGTAAATGCGGAGAATGGGACCGTTCTTTCAACCTTCAAAGGCTCGTAGTCTTGGGAACGAACCCTGTTTCCTGGAGACCTTTATAGGGTTTGGGGTTTGGGGTTCTCAGGGTTTAAGGTTTAGGGCTCTCAGTGTCTAGTCCTACAGTTTCAACCCTAACCAAACGCCCACGAAACGATCACAGAGGTTGAGAACTTGGGACACATCTAATCGTAAACGCTGAGCCAAACACTGAGCTAGACGGGCCAAACGGCGTAGGAGTTCGGACACTTTGCATGCTAAACGCTGTGCCTATAAAAAACTTTGATCCCGAATCACAACCCACATATCGATAGCCCGACAGCCTACCAAGAACTAGTGAATAAAACAATGGTGGCATCGTTGCCTTGCCCTCCGAAAAATGTGGGTAGTTCTCTAAAGTGGGGTCCCTTTTTGGGTCCCAAATATAGTACGGCACCCTCATAAAAGGGACCCCCAAAAAGGACCCTAATTTAGAGAGCTACCCGTTTGGAAGTTGGAGCCTTCGAGAGCTTCGATGCTCTTCAGGTTGATGTCTGCATCTCCTGAAGGGCCGCGTCGCAATCCACGTCCGACTTCAGATGCATATAATGTAGGGGCCTCAATAATTGGCATCGGGTTTTGTGGCATATTA
Organism: Symbiodinium necroappetens; assembly: GCA_905231915.1. Classification (NCBI taxonomy): domain Eukaryota; class Dinophyceae; order Suessiales; family Symbiodiniaceae; genus Symbiodinium; species Symbiodinium necroappetens. The sequence continues at coordinate 4,386 of CAJNJA010049176.1, read as the reverse complement.
TACTATATCTATAATAAGGAAACCCCCCAAAAAATAGTATAGGTAATGATGAACGCCGCTATATTACAGCTTAGGGTCCCGACTCTTGCCCTTGGACAAAGAAGGCGAGGATCAACATCCTCGCAGCTGGCATTCGGCAAAGCCTGAAACTAAACCCTAGATCTTAGACCACACACCCTCAACTCGGAAAATGATGGAACACCAGAAACCCCTAAAGCACCTTCAGCCTCAAAAAAGCCCTACACCCTGCCCACACCTTCTGTACAAACGCGTCCATCGGGCTGCTCCAGGCAGAGGAGGGGGGACAGCCAATAACCTGAGTTTAGGGTCTCGGAGGCAGGGTTCAGGGTTCAGGGTTTAACTTTAGGGATAAAGGTGTAAAGGGTTTGGGGTTCGGGGTTGAAGGTTTATGGGGTTTAAGGTTTAGGGCTTAAGGCTTATAGGGTCTAGGGCTTCGGAAGCTGTTGGGGCTATAGGCTTAAGATTCTGACGACTTAGGACCTGAGCCTGGCAAATGTCAACGTGTTTGACATACTGCGACGTATGTGGGCTCAGAGTCGCGATGATCATCGGTCAGCGCAGCTAAACTGCCAAAGACTTCATGCGTTGCGTGCCATCATAACACACTCTCATGCACCCACTTTGCCCGGAAGCCCAACTGTCAAGAAAGCAACGAGCATGCCATCTTTCAGGCGAGGGGCGCTTGTGATGCAGCAGCACCCACCGGGAATCCTACAAGCTGCAAGACTCTACTACAATCTCGAGGCGGCATATTTCTAAACCCCAAACACGAGAAACAACGCTACCAAAGCGGGCCTTAGGCCTAAAGCCAAATCCCCAAGCTCGACACCGCGAAGTCCTTTCGAAACTTCCGCCCTTCGCTACGACTAAGAGACAGGGAAAGATCAAGGGCAAGCTCGACCTTGACTTTGCTTTGTCTCCACCTCCTTTACTGGACCTGTCGACCTCGTGAGGATGTTTTTTCATAGGGAGAGGTGTGCGGTAATCTCACGACTTGTGTTCTCGAGATTGCGATCTGCTGGGTTGAGGGGCTCAGGGACTAGAAACTGTCTGTTCAGGCACTGGCCGATGCCAGACACTGACCCCTTCGCAGGAAACCTTAAATCCGTCTTAAAATCCCTGAAGAGCTATGTATACTTACTCTGAACTTTCCGAGCCTGCATCCCCAAACCTTATAACCTCCCCGGACCCTCCTTGCACCTCAAAATAGCGGGTTTAAATGGTCCCGCCCTAACGGGTATCTGGGCCCCCCCAAAAAAAGGGGGTCCTACGGGAGAGGGCCTAGAAAAATTCCTCTCCTTTGCCCCCGGGGCATCCAGGAGCTTCGCAGGCGAGTACGTCCACCATCCAGCTGGCTGAGACGGGCTGAGGATGCCTCGGCTCTAGGCTTTGGGGTTTAGGGTTTAAGGCTCTAGGCTTTGGGGCTTAGGGTTTATAAGGCTTTAGGGTCCATAGGCTCTATAGGGTTTAGGGCCCGCCCAAAGGGGGTCCGATGTACCGAGTAGAAAAGCAGGCGGGAAAAGCAAACCCAGGTTTAACACGTTTAAGCCCTGCAGCCTTGTTATGTTGGTGGTTTTATTCGTTTTTTTCCAATCGTGTTTTGGGTGAGGTTTTGGTTAGGACGGGCTGTATGGGGAGAGGATTACAGAGTTTCACGATCCCTATCACAACCCTAAACCCTAAACCCCATCTTTGAACCTTCCCTGCGTGCCAAGGAGCTCGGCTCTTCGTCGAGGGGGCCTTTCAGCGCCGTCGCATCTGCACTTCGCCGGCGTAGAACGAGCTCATCCTGGAACCCTAAACCCTTTTTGCAACAGGCTTTCCACTTCGCCCGGACTTGGAGCGAGCAGCCCTAGCAGAACCCTAAACCCTAAACCCTGCATTGCTTTGTTTGGGGCGGTTCAGGCCTATAGCCCCTTCGGGTGTAGGGAGTGCCTTAACCCCCAAATGACCCATGGTTCTACGGACTTGTATAAGGAAATCTTAAAATAAGAGGGCCATGTAGAAAAGCTAGAGTTCCGGTAATGCTTGGATTTCGACATCCCCAGTTTAGCACGGCACCCTGATCAGACGGATCCAAAGAGGCCCTAATGTAGAGAACTACCCATAAGGAAACCCGCAAAGTGGATCCTCAAGTTGAAAAACGCTCCGCCCCCCTCACCACCGAAAACAAACAAGTACAACATACCTGGACCATGGCCCCTATCCAGCACTTTGTTGGGATGGCGAGGATCTTAAAAAAAACAACCAACAAACAAGTCATCCATTCTAGAGTCTAGGTACATGTACGTAGGCCATGCAAAGCTCTTCCGTATGTGGTGTGCCTTGGAAGATCATCGTGTCTCCACTCGGCTTGGGACTGCGGGTTTAGGATTTTAGGGTATACTTCTCGGGCCGAAGTCCGCTCGAGACTAGAGCAAGGATGGGGTTTTGCGGTTAATTTTACTATACCTGCAAGAAGGTACCCAAAAGAATACTACTTGCAGTACGAATGAAGCATTAAGGCCCGTAGTGGCCACTATACTACTACGGCTACGCACTAAAATCTGCACCCATGGCAGGCGCACCGGGGAACCTCGTAGAAAATGCAGCCGCGCAAGAGGAAGCGCGACGAAGGACTAGCACCAAGCCTCGTCAGAATGCAATATCAACACCGATGGTAGCAACAACCGTCATGAGCAGAACCACACGTCACTCTCACTCTCACTCTCTATCTCTCTGTCTCTCTCCTTCCCTCCCTCCCTTCCCTCCCTCCCACCCTCCCTCCCTCTCTCTCTCTCTCTCCCTCCCCGATGGCGATACTAGAACATATGACAGTGATCCAAGTCTCAGGAGTTTTGTCAACTTTTCTGAAAACATCGGTCGACAGGGTGGACTGCGTTTTTAGAGTGGTGGGACGAGCGGCTCCATGTCCGCTTCAGGAAAAACGGTCAATGACACCGGTTGGTGAAGCACAGGCGTGCAATGCCAGCATCTTTGGCATGCTGAGTAATCAAGAGAACTACATATCTACGAGCTCCTTGCCTCGTGGTTCTCACCGTCAGTGCATGAAGGCCGTAGCAAATAAAGGATTCTCAAGAAAACATCGGATGGTATATCTCCGATGAAGCAGCTTCGGCAGACGCACTCGCATCTGCCATGTGAGTACCAAAACACGAGCTCCCTATCGGATCCTTTCCTTGCACGCGCGAGCCCACCACATTGGATCACTCGACCCTTCTATCCACAGTGCCCCAGTCCCTTTCTTCGCAGACGTATGACTGATTCTAAGTATCATGCTTCAAGGCCACGCCTGCTAAAGGTGCGCAGATCTTAGCATTGTGCAAGGAAATAAGGTTTACAGGGGTTAAGGCTAAGGTTTACCTCAACCGCCAAACCAACTGTTTGAGGGCTCCTTAAGACAAACTCTTTGCAATTATGAAATGTAATTGCCTTCATATAGGTAGGCTTTGGGTGGCTTAGGGATTTGAAACCCAATTCTAGTGGCCCTAAACCCTAATCCCTCAACTCCTTTATATTAAACGTTGCAATAATCAACCATTATAATTCTAATGATGGTACATAATCATTCTAGTAGTTATAATGATAAATGATAATAATAATAATAATGCATAATCTGGTCGGGGAGCATGTCCTCGAGCTCCTTGACCACCTCCGGCCGTCGAGCCAAGCGGACACGTATTCCTTAGAACTTCGGCTCCTTTAAGGATTCCTACAAAGGCTTCCTTTTCGGGTTCGCTAAGGGTTCTCCTTTAGGGGTTCCTTGAAAGGCTTCCTCTTCGGGGGGGTTGCTTGGGGGCTCCATCGCGTTCTGCTTGGCTTTTGGCATTTAGCGGTTGCGTTTCCGGGTTTGAGAGTTTAGCGGTCAGAGATGTTGTTTGTGCGTGTTCTTTCTGGCTTTGGGGTTGAGCTTTCAGGGGTCTAAAGTTCAGGATGTAGTTCAAGGCCTGGTTTAAAGAGTCCACACAGTCAGTGCCGACGAATCTCACTTGCAGCGATTTCCAACAATCATGCGCGGGACACAGGGGCCTGAACCGCTCTCGACGGCTGTCAGACACGAAGCGAACAAATGCACAAGCTTCAACTTCGAACTGCAATCCAACTTGTGTTTTACAAAAGCCTTTGATTGAAAACTTCTTGCTTGGCCACCTCTGGAATTACTTCAATCCAGCCCTGTTTAATGCTTCGGCTTGCCTGCTGTTGAGCCTGTACCGGAGTGAGCCTTGCAGGGACTGTCCTAACCTCCCCCGAAACCCTGAACCCCAAACCCTGGACCCCAACCTGCCCCAAACCCTAAACCCATAAAACTCAACACCCTGAACCCTGGACCCCTTCAAAAGTCTGCAGGCAAGTTGGCTTTTGGAG
>CAJNJA010049165.1:10962-25897 GCA_905231915.1 Symbiodinium necroappetens | reverse complement strand
TTATGGTTCATATTTAGACTCCTATAAGGTAATCCCAGAAAGGAACTACTAAGGAGCCTATGGGTAGCAACGCAGTGCGGCTCCCGCGGATCGGATCTGGGGTGCTTGGACCCAGAGACTCCAAAATCCCTTAATTAAGGAATAATTATACCTTACATTATACTAGGAACCCTAATAAGATTTAAGATATATTCCTTATTTAAGGGATTTTGGAGTCTCTGGGGAGGCAGGGTTTGGTTTCCGTTGGCCCCTGCAGCTGGGGCACCCTAAACCCTGAAGCCTTGAACCCTAAACGACCAAAGAACTTCGCGAGGGGGCGCTTTGCTCACACTCCTGGCGCGGCGTGAGCGGAAGGAGGCCCTGTGCTGGCCTACAGCGAGAGTTGAGGTTGGGGTCTTCAGTTTAGGGCTCAGGGCTTCTGGGTATAGGGTTTGTGTTTGTATGTCAATGAGGGTTTTGGCTTTGTGGTTTCCTGATGTAGGTTGAGTCCCTGTCGGCTATTTCTTGCCATGAGGCTTGAGGCTACCAGGTTACAGACTGCGCGTAGAACAGCGGTTTTGCGAAGTATCCTGGGCATCTAATCTTTCTTTGCGGCTGCCAGCTCTGGGCAGAGACGTCCGAAGACGTTCGTTAGTTGAGTCCAGAGGGCTTTCTTCTTTATATGGTGAAAGGAAGTATATCGATGGTCGGTTCTGAATAAGCAGTTCTGCGAATGTATTTGCCAATAGCAAACGCCCAGCGAATCGAGCCCAATTGTTGTCGACCACTCCAAGCTTGCATTAGGCTGCCATGGTAGGGTTTGCATGGGGATTAGTTTAGAGTTGAGGGTAGAGGGATATTCAGGGTTTACTTTAGGGTTGAGGGTTGAGGGTTGGGTTTGAGGGTACCCTCAGACCAAACACCGAAACTAAGCTTTAGGCTGTAGAGTGTAGAGCCTAAACCCTAAACCCGAAGCGCAAACCCTAAGCCCTAAGCCCTGAACCCTGCACCCTAAACCCTGAACCCTAAACCCTGAACCCTGAACCCTAAACCTAGAGGGTTCAGGAAACCCAAGTCGCCAGACCCGAACAGAAGCAACAAACCCTAAGCTCAACAGCTTCTGAACTTAGATCCTACCTAGATCCTAAATGGCCTTCCTGTTTCGTGCTCTTTGGTATGAATTCCCTATATAATTTCAGGAAAAACACCTTGATATGAAGTTCCTATATTGATTCCGGAAAAAGATAGGCTTTCCAGGATCCATGTGATTCTTTATCCGATCTTCTTGGAGAGGCTGCACCCCCTGATGCTCCACCAGCAGTTCAAGACGCGCTTGCAAAGAAGGCATCACGTGGTTCGACCTGTAGGGTTTAGGGTTTTTAGGCTTTTTAGGCTTGGGAACTTTGACAGTTGAAGGTTTGCTTTACGACTTTAGAACTACGGTTCTGGGTTTATGGCGCGGCTGTAGGGTTAAAACAGGCTGCGGTTCGGGTCTATACGAGTCTATACCCTGAACCCTCAAATGGCCCTAAACCCTAAAGTATGTGCTGCTGAGTGTTCGGCTTAGGGTGCTTTGTTGAGTGTTGACGGGAGCTTGCCCTCCGGGCCTCTCCAGAGACCATGCGAAAGCCCTAAGGCTCTAAGGACTCATATGTTACGGCTTTTGGACCCAAAAACCATACTATATAAGGCTTTTGGGCTATATTGCGCCTTAGGGAAGAGCAACAGGTCCGAGGGGTAGAAGCTTTAAAAAAAGAGATGCACTGCCCTCAGCGTCGTACCTCCCACGGCCTCCGGGCAGGCACACACGGAAATGTTTGTTAAATTCCAAGGTGCTGAGACCTTGTGACCGTAGGGGCGCAGGGTTCATTTAAAGGACCGTGTAGAAACTAGGGTTATAGGTAAGATAACCATACTCATAACTATTATATATACTTACTAAGTCAAGTAAGATTTCGGGCTTCCTTGTCCTATCCCCAGGGCTCGACAAACCTTCCTGTAGTGACATACTCTCCTAAATGCAATCCTGCCTGTGGTCTCCATTATGTGTCCTAGCAATAAAAGATCGGTTAACCAAAACAAGGACGAACTACTATGGAGACTATAGGCACAGCCTAACCCTAAGTGTCCATGTACCCAAATAGTATACACTTTGGCCTGAAAGTACCCATATAGGGACTACTTTAAAGCAAGGCCAAAGGATGTACTAATCGGCACATTGCATGGACACCCTTAGGGTAACTAAGTGCAGAGTTGGTTGGGTACCTTTGGACTCTTTGAGCTCTTTCGGTGATCCCGCCCAGCTTTTCGCGTTTATGGTTTGTGGTTTCAGGTTTAATTCAGGGTTGAGGGAATTCTGGACTCTCTATTAATGCATGTGCTGCCAAACACAGGAGGACCCTCTTGAGTTTTGCACGGACAGTCTTGTGGGTGGTTTAAAGTCGTGCACAACCGCCTGCCGCTCGTTCATAGTGCCGAAAGTTCAAAGCACTTGCAGCATGTGTTCGAGAACCGTGCCGTCGATATCGACTTGATGTATCCCGATGTCGCATCTCTGGAAGAATAGGCACAGGTGGTTGTCAAGCCATTGCTCCTAAGTTCCACATTCCAGGCCTTGCAAATTGCGAATGTAATCGACCAGCTCTTGTCTAGCTATAGATGCCTTGCGGGACCTAAAAGCATTACGTTGCCTGGCAAATTTACATGCTTTTCGACTACCGCCGTAGATTACAACCCTAAACCCTAAACGCACGACAAACCCTAAACCCTGAACCCCTATAAACCCCAAAAGCCTAAATCAGCACAAACCCTACACCTTATACCCACCCCCAAAACCCTACAAACCGCCATCGATCCTAAACCCTAACCCCCAGAACCCCAAGCCCCTAGAAATCCCCGTCGATCCTAAACCCTAACCCCAAAACCTTAAAAAAGACCCATCGATCCTAAGCCCCCAAACCCCAAAACCCTAGAAACCCGCATCGATCCTAAACCAAACCCCCCTCGATCCTAAACCCTATAGCCCAAAACCCTTCAAACCCCCAACGGTCCGCAAGCATAGGCCGCTATGCAGCAGCAGATGACAAGCCATCTCAGGGGAGCCGTTGACTCTCGCCCGCGGATTCGGGTTTAGGTTTCAAGGTTTAGGGTGTTGGGTTTAGGGGTGTGGGGTTTAGGGTAGAATGTGTAGGTTGGGGTGTAGGGCCGGGTTTAGGGGTTTTGGCTTGAGGGTTTAGAGTTTGGGGTTTGCAGCTTACAGGTTTATCTAGGGTTTTGGGGTTTCAGTGTCGATGTTGAGGGTCACGGGTTTTGGAGTTCAGGGTTCGACCTTTCGGGAGCGGTGAAAGGTGGGTGAGTTTGATGAAGTTTGATCGGCTCGGGTACATGGAGCTCTGTTCAATGGAAGCCACGTTTCTCCTACACTCAAGCCGTCTAACACAAAGCCTCTTGGGTTTAAGGTTTATGATTTGGGGCGCTCATGACCTTCGTTCTTGACTTTGTTAAAAGGATTCAAAACAAGGAGCTGTATGTGGTGTTTGTGAGGCTGTGGTTGTTTCTTGGTGTGGGGTCCTAAAGGGATTTTTGAAAAGAGGGCTATAAGTTGGTGTGGGGTCCTAAAGGGATTTGTGAGCTATGGCTATAAGGCTCCAGAAGGAATGCGAATGGCACCGCGTAAAAACTGCTGAAGCATTGGTATGCCTGCTGCATGCTGCGAGGACTAAGCCTCTTTTTCTGCACCGGAAAGGACGCATTTCAAGGCAAAGCGGCATTGCAGAGTATTACAGCCCTAAACCCTAAGTAACTAAGTAAACCCTAAACCCTAAACCTCACGTCAACAAAAACTCTAAACCTTCGGAAGGTCATGGCCATGGTCTACCTCGGGGACCAGCTTGGTCTTTACAAGACTCTTTCCTCGGAGCGTCCGTGCCTGTGAGAGCCATTTACGCGATGGCAAGCTTTCAGGGATGATAGGGTAGGGAATTCAAAGGTCGTAGGGATTTTCAGGAAGGGATTAAGTGTTTCCGGGTTTTAGAGCTTTGAGGCTTTAGCATTTTACGGGGTATGTAAGCTGTACAATTCAGGGAATTTAGGGTCTATAGTGTTGAAGTGTGTGGGGTGTTTGGGTTTTACGGGCTTGTGGTATTTGAGAAATGGGGTGTTAGGCAGGGCTGTTACTATCCAGCATCAGCATCAGCAACAATGCCACAGCGCCCTTCTCGTCTCTGGTTCTTCTGAACACGTCACCACCATTACATTGGCCTGAAAAGGCAAGTTGTAGTAAGAGCGATGCCAGTCGCCGTCGCCATCACCCTCATGGTAGTCGTCATTGTTCCATGTACCATCCATGTGTGCATTCGTTCTACTATCTACTTCAAGTCGTAGTGTTCACCATCATCGCGGCCATCATCACCATCTGAGAGCAGCACCATCGTCATCATCATCATCATCCTCTTTTTCATCATCATCATCATCACCATCAATCAGAAGCATCAAGATCATTTTGTCTTATTTCGATGTCGTACTCTTCCGGACGATTTCCACTTCGTCACTATCATCACAGCCAGCATCACTCCAATGACCATTTTCTCCCTCATTTCCCTCAATTTGCTTGCCACACCAGCCTATCCTTTTCGAACGTGCCGACAGTAAGGTTTGCATTCGTGATGTAATGGGATAGAGTCCCGAGACCTGCAGGGACAGAAAATGCGAAACCCTCAAAGTCTGGCTTACCTTAACCGACCAAAACCTACCTGTTGGCATGGACCCTGTAAAATCTATATTAGGGTTTCTAATGGTAGTTTAAAGTAAGATAAACTACGTCATGAACTACTGTCATCTCATCGGCACTGGTACTCACGTTCCGGATTTCCTCGCTTGTGCCGCAACTTGTCGCTACATGAGTATGGTAAGCCGCTAGCTGTCCTATCCCACGACAACTTCCCTCAATTAAAAGATGGCAGCCCGAGACGCCCCCTTAACTCCCAATCTCTGAAGGGGCCGTGGTCCTGGCTGGACTGCCTCTAGGCCTTTGTGAACTGTTTTGTTCAGGGGGGGGGGGTCAGAGGGGTGACGGGAGTATGCGGTGTAGATGGACGGTCTGCGGGCTCTAGCCGTCTTTTCTTCGGGAGCGTCTTGGTTTGAATCATACAACACAGCAGCAGCAGCAGCAGCAGCAGCAGCAGGAGCAGGTTGCTGCTTTGCTGGTTGGCGTTGAGGTCTTTCGGGCTGTTCGGCTTCTCACACATGATATTGCCAATGCAGGAGCCTGTGCAGGACAGCTAGAATCCATCTGCAAAGGTCCCAGATCCCTAAACCTTAAACCGGGTCAGCGGCAAGGATGGTGATTTCCGGAGCAGGTTGCCACCCCTGGTTTGGGCCGGCAAGGCCTAGCTCCAAAAACCTCTGCTGTGGGACATGCGTCTCAAACTCAGTGCGCAGGCTGGGTTCACAGGGCAAACGAACACACAAGCACACAAGCCAAACGCAGGACACGCGACAGCAAGCCACTCCTTTCCCATTCCCGTGTGGGTCGTGGCTCCCTAAACCCCAAACCCCTAAACCCTAAAGGGAGCCTGTCTGCGAAGGCTTGCAAAGGCGGCGGGAAATTTGAGCCCGCGACTTGTCCAGGAGGGGACTTCGATGTAATTCGTCTGACGTGTTTGATTCGATTTCTTCTCGTAGTTTGTGCAACTGGTTTCGGTTTTACTTCTCGTTCTGAGGTCTTACAGTCTAGTCTGGATATGTCCAACTACAAGGGTCCTCTCAGAGTCCTCTCGAGCCATAATTAGGGCCGAGCTGCTCAACCCTAAACCCTAAACACTCAGAGCGTTTCTCCTTCCGCAACGATACAGGTCGATACAGGTCGACGTACATTCCCTTAACTAGATGTCCCAGTGTACTTGTTTTCCCTTTCGAAGTCTTAGGTTCATAAAGGTCCTAGGTTACCGGTCATCCTCAGTTAAGGGTTCAATACAGTGAGCTTTACTCTGCCCTTAAAGTAGTCCCGGCATGTATTCATATAGCTCATTGTCATACAGTATATACTGTGGCCTTTAAGTAATACTTACACGGGTACCTTAGGGCAAAAGAGACTTACTAGTTGCTAGCTGGGTGCATGAACCCATATGCCCTGATGGTACCGCTACCCTCACAGTATCCGTAACCCTTGAAGGAACCTCAAGTATATACTGTTGGGGTACATGGGCCCCTAGGGCAGCAGATTGTTTGGCGCTTTAGCTTGTGCAGCCGACACCCAGGTCAAAGGCTGCCCTTTACTTTAGGCTGTTAGGGTTAGGGGCTTGCGTTATGGGGTTTCGGGCTTTAGGCTGTTAGGGTAAAGGGTTTTTGATATGGGGTTTAGGGCTTTAGGGTGTTGTTAGGGTTTAGGGTTTACGGCCTGGGGTTTAAGGCTTTAGGGTGTTAGGGTTTAGGGTTTATGGTCTGGGTTTAGAGTTTGCGGTTTCAGATGAAACCTGCTTGCGCAGAGGTCAGTTGCCATGAAAGATGAAGCTAAGCCTCGACCTGGTGTGGAAATCATAAGTTCATGACATATGCCCAACCCTAAGGAATCATATTGGATGGTTAGTCATTCAGGCTTCCAAAAAACTAGCCCTGGACCCAAACCCTCCCTGAGGGTTCATGTGCCCATGGTAGTATACGCTTGGGCCTTGAAGTACCCAAATAGGTACTACATTAAGGCCATTTTACTACATTAAGGCCATTTTACTACATTAAGGCCATTGTACTACATTAAGGCCATTTTTTTCCTATGTGAGCACGTGCCATCCTTAGCAAGTCTGGGCCAAGTGCAGCTACCATTCTGAACCGGAACCTCCAATCTCTCCAATTCCCGAAGGGCCCAGGTACCAACCCTGAACCCTACACCCTAAACCCTAAACCCTACCCAAATAGTATCTAAGTTGGCCCTAAAGTCCGCATGTAGGGACTACTTCGAGGCCAAAGTAGGTACTGTACATGGACTTTCGTGTTGCAAAGGGTGAGCCCTAAAGGCTCATTGTGGCGAGTCCGGAGCCATTTCCGGCCAAAGGTTTAGGATTTTAGGGCGTTAGGGTTTAAGGTTTAGGGTGTTAGGGTTTAGGGTTTAGGGGGTTTAGGGTTTAGACTCACATCGTTCGTGTCAAAAAACGGCAGGAGTGGCTCTCACAGCAAGCAGCCGCCGGTTTGGTGGACTTCAACGAGACCGCTCAGATCCTCGGAGATAAGTTTCGGCTTCAGGGCTTGTGTAAAGGGTTCGGGGTGTTCATTAGTTTAGGATTTACTTGAACCTCGAAAAGTAGGTACAGTAATGGCCCAACACCTAAAAAGGCGATTTTTCTATATACTTTTGGCGTCCAGGTATAGGTCTAGAGTCTAGGTAGGGTTCACGGCACGCTGCGGGTTAACTTCAGCTTCTCATTGTCAAGTTGACCAGTGTGAGTGAGAGAGAGAGAGAGAGAGAGAGTGTGAGAGAGAGAGAGAGTGTGAGAGAGAGAGAGAGACAGAGAGAGAGAGAGAGAGAGCCGGAGAGAGTCAGAGAAAGACAGAGAGGGAGAGGGAGAGAGCGAGAGAGAGAAAGAGAGAGAGAGAGAGAGAGAGCGAGCCGGAGAGAGCCAGAGAAAGACAGAGAGGGAGAGGGAGGGAGAGGGAGGGAGAGAGAGAGAGAGAGAGAGACAGAGAGAGAGAAAGAGTGTGTGTATGTATTTGTGCGTGTGTGTGTGCGTGTTTGTCCCTCCGTCAGTCTGTCTGTCAGTGCGTTTGGCTGTCTCAGATTTGCGACCAAACATTAAAAACACCTAAGGACGTTTTCGCTTACGGCCCATGGCGCTCTGTTGCTGGCGGAGAACCTGAGTGGCTCTTTCATGGCTCCCTATGCCACGCTGATGCTGGTCCGGACATGGCAGTCCCAGGTTGTTTGTGATTAGCATGGGAGCTTGAATGTATAGTTATGCCTCGATAGTTGTTATCTCATAGCTTGAGGCTCTGGTATACTGCACAATCCAAAGTCCAACAACCTGAGCATCAACATGCCAACCAAGAAATGCCGAAAGCTCGCAGAAATACTAATGTCACAGCCTGTATACGTACGAACACTATTCCTGAGGGCTCCCTGTTATAGTTATAGTAGGTATAGCGATACAACAATGTAGTCTAAATGCTATGGCCCCTATAATACGTCTTCGAACTCTAAGCTGCATTTGATGTCTAAGCCTTCCACGGCCGCAACGCTACAGCCCGAAACCCGAAGGCCAAAGCAGCCTACTTTCTTACCCAAACCCTACACCCCAACCCAAAATGTCGCAGAGGAGGTTTGGCAGCTCTCAGCGTAGAAAGCATGGTATTCTGAGTACTTACCATATGAAAGGCCTGTTCTGGTAGTCACATCAGCGAACCCCGAAGGCCTACTCGGCCCTTCATCTCAAAGTCGGAGCCAGGCGTGTTACAAGCGCCTGCCTTCCATGATGCAAGCCTTCAGAGGCTCGGGGCACCCAGTAAAAGAAGCATCTCAAACCCTTTCTGGGCCCCCAAACTTTCCCGAACCTGTCGAGTACATAGGGATTTGTAGGGCTTATACAGTTTCTGGGGCTCACAGAGTTTAGTTACCCTAAGGGTCCATGTACCCTAAATAGTATATACTTTGGCCTTAAAGTAATCCCTATTTGGGTAATTTGGGGCCAAAGTATCTACTATTTGGGTGCATGGACCCTTAGGGTTATGGGTTTTAGACGTAGAGTTTAGGGACGGGCCCTATATAGTAGGTACCTGGAGGGTTAGGGTTTGCTTAAGACAGATGTCTGGTTGATTGTTGGGCAAGCTTGTTTACTGACTCTTTCCCGTGTCGAAAGAGGCCGGAGGGAGACTACCGCCTAAAAAGGTCGCGTTTAATTTCGAGGGTGGGGGGGTGTGGGGATGAGCTTAGGTTTTAGGGTCTAGGACTCAGGGATTTTGCGGTTCAGGTGTCAGGATTTATAGGGTTTAGGGGACTAAACCCTATAAACCCTAAACCTTAATCAAACCGTTTCTCCGAAAGCTACCGAGGCCCAGTGGCTCTGCACCCAGTGACTCCCAAATGGGCTTTTAGGATTTAGGGGTTTAGGGCATAGGGTGTGGGGTTGAAAACCCTTAATTATTGCTTGAGGCACATGCTGAGTTGTAGGAATATCTTGATAGATACAATTTGACAATTTGGTGTCTTTACCTGCAGGAAAGATCTGCAAAAAAGTCCATATCAAGCCCCATACAAGCCCCGCAACGCCCCGTAAGACCGACCGTATTTGTAGTCCGGGCAACCCTAAACCCTAAACCCTAGGAGGCTGCCTAGCGCCAACCTACGACGAAGCCGGAGAAGACCTGGCAGATGCCATGGCCCGGCTGCTACCTGGTTTGGGGTTTTAGGGTCTAGGGCTCTAGGGCTTCGGGGATCTAAAGGGGTTGGGTAATTACAGGTTGGCTGAGGGGGCTCTGCTTCCAGCCTCTCCCGTTTCCTTGCAAGGGGTTGCCTGGAGTAGGGATTACTATTAGGGTTTGGGATTTTGGGGCTTAGGGTTTCGGTGTTTCCGGGTATCGTGTGCAACATGCATGCATGTTTGAACCAGGTACTTGCTGTGCCGCTTGCTTCTGTCAGCTCAAAACAAAACCCCTGCGTTAGCTCAGGGTCATATATGGTTACACTTGCCGAGAAGTGATGTCATATGTAACGATTACTTACTTTCGGTATAGCTACTATACTATCAACCCCAGTTACTGATAATCCTCTAAGTATCTTAGCTCAGGCATGTTCCAGAGGTGAAATTCTTTTTCATCCCGAAGGCACCGCTCTGAGCTGGGGTTGCTTCGTGGCACCTCAGTATTGGGAAATGAGCCACAGCTTCACAGCAGTAGTTATGGACGTGCTGTCGATGTTTTATACATCCTGCGAACTCCTACTGTGCTCCCCTAAACCCTAAACGGGAGCTAGGGTTGTGCTGGTTCTCTGGGCACTGCAGGATGTTACGAAGCACATTGAAGTGCATATCTTCCGATTGGCCCAGGGTAGTGGGACGACTACATTTTGGGGGTCAGGTAGGATTTCGAGTTTGGGGGTTTAGGGTTTGCAGTGTAGAGTTCAGGTTTGGGGCTTTGGGTTTACGGTGTGCATGGGGTTTACAGGTACATTTTGTCTGACATCAATCGGTCTTTGTTGCAAGCAGAAATTTGCCCCCAACTGCCGGGAGCTGAGTATTCCGGCAGAGCTCGTTTTCTGGTCGCTCTGCGACAGCCCAAGTCCCTGGTCAAATTTCCCGAACAGGAGGCTTTCCGGTACCAACCAGTCATACTATATCACCGCGATTACGTAGAACCCTACTATTACGGTACTTATTCATACTATATCACTGCGATAAAAACCCGACTATTATGGTACTTAGACCCTCTGCTGAGTGAACAACAGAAGCTTCAGAGCGTCAAACCCTGTCACCCCAAACTTGACATCAAACGGACCCACAGCCCTAAACCCTGAGCCCTAAACCAGCAATTCAAGCAACAAGAGGTGATCCCGGAGGTGCAGAACGGTGCTCTTCTGAAGCGGCTTCAAGAAGGCTCCTACCGATGGGCTTTTAGGGTTTAGGGTTTAGATTTTTGTGTATCCGGTATTGAAACCCAGATGCAACGCAGCTCCTTCCCCCAAGCCGCGCAAACCCACCTCCCCAAACCTAGTTTTCGAATCGCTGTGAGTTCGGGCGAGCCTGGCACCAAAACCTATGCGACAATGACAGGGTCTTCGGGCCTTGAGGGCTGAGGGCTTTCACAGTAGGGTGTATGGTTTTAGGGTCTAGGGTTTAGGGCTTGAAAGGGGTGTAAGGTTTAGGGTTCAGTGCTTTAGGGCTTTAGGAATTGGAGCTCCCAGAGCCGGCCCAAACCTCGCCACAGGAGCGACCTGCGCTGACGTTGGCTGCAGCGGCGCCGACGCTGTGCTGATTGTGCTCGTGAGAACTCTCCGAAATCTTGTGTAAGGTTCACAGCTGGATCGCGAATGATGTTCCCCTAAACCCTAAACCAATTTTGGAGCAGGTATAGGCCTTCGAAGTGGTTTTCGGCCTTCGTCAATGTTGGGGGTCTGCAGTTCAGGTGTTGTGGGATTTGGGGTGTTGGGCGCGTCCTGCAGCAGCTTTTGCCCAAGCTGTGGCTTCAGCACAAACTATCTGAGCATTGGGGATCTTTCGTTCCTCTGCCCTACCAATAAATCCGATGCTTTCTTATGCCCCCAAGCTGGTTGAGTACGTGATCCTTTTAGGGTGTCATACATCCCAAAGGTCTATGCACGTACCTATGTAGCAGATACTGGTATGTAGGAGCCCCTCAAGGCCAGAAATAGTTATAAGCTCGAGGTAATTTCATAGGAAGGAAACCTGCTAATCTGCACCATCGACCATCCCCTAAGGGTCCATGTATCCAGGTAGTATATACTTTGGCCTTAAAGTAGTCCCTATATCGCTACTTTCGGGCCAAAGTATATACTATTTGGGTACATGGACCCTTAGGGATCATTTTGAGGCCCAGTGCGATAGTCGTACTGGTCGTGCATAAGGAGCCTCTTGGTGAGATGCAATGCCATATAACGATGTTTCACCCGATAAAAAGGCCCAAACAATGTCCCTTTTGAAGAAGTCATCCTGTAAGCTTTTGCATCTTCAGATCCCGTATTGAACCCTTACAAAACCCCTATAATGCTAGGTCCGTGGACCTTCTTGGTTCCTAAACCCCAAGCCCCGAACCCTTCCTGGCGAGACCTTGTTTCGGTCAGCGCCGAGGACTGCACCCTGGAGCTGGCCCAAGCGTTTCCGAAATCAAAGTTCTATGCCTACGAGGCCTCAGGGAAGTTTTCGCTTCTCGTGGTGTCCCTTCTTGACGGGTTTTGGTATAACAGCTAACCCTAAACCCTAGCCCCACCCTAAACCCTACAAGGGGGACCTCTACGTAGGAAGGCCTCTGAGGCCCAAGGAGACGTAGGAAGCAGAGCTCGAGGCCTTCACATCCAAGCCCCAAAACCCCCACACAAGTCGGTTTAGGGTTGAGGGTTTAGGGTTCAGGGTTTATAGGGTCTCGGGTTTAGGGTTTAGGGTTCAGGGTTTAGGGTTCAGGGTTCAGGGTTTATGGGGTTTCGGGTTTAGGGTTTAGGGTCCAGGGTGTCTTGGGTTCATGCAATCCTCTTCTTCCCTGCAAAAACCCACTAAAAGCCAGGTATCAACACGAAAATGCAAATTCTTGGTCGGCCTTTGGGACATTTCCTAAATCGAGCGTAAGACTATCTTACAGGGGCTCTACAGGGCCAACCTATAGAATTCTTAGGGGCTGAGTAGGTAACCTGTAACCCTTTGGGGCTTATATAAACTATAAACGTATTATAATTTCAGAAGGTTAACCTTTTTTGGGCTAAGGTACTCGGCCCCTAAGGATTCTTAGCAGCCCCCTAAACCCTAAACCCCAAACCCTAAACCCCAAACCCTAAACCCTAAACCCCAAACCCCAAACCCTAAACCCTAAACCCTTCCCAAACAGGTGGCGGAGCCGGCTTTGGAGCGAGCTCGGGACAACATCAAACACCTAGGCGCCCTTGGGTACTGTTGGGTTTGGGGCGCCGGGTTTCGGAGTTACGGGTTTGTGGCTCCTTTCTTTTGGGGGCTCTTCAGGGACCTTAGAGGGCTCTTTTTGGGATTTTGAAAGGCTACATTGTAGGGTTTATACGTTCTTATAGGGTTTTGCAGCTGTGTAGGGGGCTTAGCCTTTGGATGGGTTTGGGGTCTTACCAGCTGTCGGGTTCCGAGTTTAGGGTTGAGGGCTGAGGGTTTAGGGTTTAGGGCCTATAGGGTTTAGGGTTGAGGGTTTAGATTTCAGGTGTCAGATATTCTCGACAGGATCTGCACGGGCTTTAATCCGGTTTTCGGGGGCTTGTTGGTGTTTCATGTTCAGTCGTTTGGTGCCGCAGATTTTCCAATCCCGCATTTCAGCTTCAGGGTGCGAATCCCAAGCAGTGTGCCCTCCAAATTCGCATCCTCAGGCGTGGACCATTCACACTCTCTTTGTGTTTGTCGTATTCTTGCAGGGAGTTGGTGTGACAAGTTCAGCCCAGGGATTGGCATTGCCTCGTTCCCTCTTGCATCATTGCCAGCACGGTGCGCCGACTCCACAAGTTCTGCTTTGGGCTTCGACCCCCCGCGCTACCCCTAAACCCCTAAACCGTGCCTGAACCCGAGAACCCGAGCCCTAATTTCTAAAGCCTGAACCCTGAGCCCCCTCAGGCATTGCCAATGTCATCGTGGTCGATGCCAAGGTGCAACCACTAGGTTCCGGGCCGCCGGATGGAGGGCACCTCGTCTTCACCATGGCTGTGGAAGCAAACATAAGGGACCATAGCATGATGGGGTGTCTTTTTGTATCAGACATGGGTTTTATATACCTGCCCTATGTCAGGAAGGAACGTTTCGAAGATACTTCTGCAAGTTGCTTCAATCAAGGAACCGTTGATCGACGGCAGCTGCAATCGAGTTCTCTGAGCAGCATGAAACCCCACCAGTGCTGATTCTTGAGTTGTGTGAAAGTCACCACAGTTGTAGTCCTGCGAAGGGGTCGGCTACCTGATCCCAGATCCCAGACTAGAAGCATTGCGGGCATCACGGGCCGCCCTAAACCCCTAAACCCTAAACCCTCAACCACTACCTACCTTTCGTTGTAGCTTTTGAGGCCACACTGTCCAAATCCGAGTCAGAGCCCTCAGGGTCTAGTCGGGTACCACGAAGTTAAGGGCTTTTGGGGGATCGGAATCACTACTGGCATCTTGCAATGGGGAGATGGCATGTAGTGACACCCTAAACCCTAAACCCTAATTCGCAATCTCATTCCTTCGGGTTCTGTATGGTATCAGGAACTCTGAAATGAACCCCTCAAACCGAACCGTATTTTGTCATCAAGGCCACTCACTATACCACACACATTCAGTGTTTGCAGGAAGTTCGATTTCGTGATGTGCTACGATGCCGGGATCCCAGATCTGCATCAACATGGAGGTTTGGGGGTTTAGGGTTTGAGGTTTCGCTGGACTCCTAAACCCCTGAACCCCTACACCCCCAACCCTACATGCTACAGGAAGCTGTCCCGTGTGGTTCGTAGCTTTGCATCTTCTCATTGAAGGGCAAGTCGGAACTTACGGTTCTGGTCCACAGACCCTGAGCTCCAGATAATCAAACGCAAGCCTTATGTAACTCCCATGGCCTCACCCCAACAGTAGGTAGAATACTAGCCGTCTTTTGGTGCTCGGCAATTGTATCCCTAGCCCTCCAGGTACCTACTAATATAGGGCCCTAGGGCCCTCTAGTACCCTATCTAGTAGGTACCTGGGGGGTTAGGGTATGTGCATACTTTTTGCTGACTTAGGTTAACTAAAGCACCATTCTCTCTAAGCCTCAGGCCCGAACAGCAAAAACGGAAGCACACAAAGAGACACGCCCTAACGGCCCTAACAACATAGGGAAAGCCCAGACGCTGAAGCCTAAGAAGCACCAAGACACCAAACCATGACCCTAAATTATAAACCCTAAACCCCTAAACCCTAAACCCTTAAACTACACCCTAAAACCCTAAACCCTAAAACCCTAAACCTGAAAGAGCCTGAAAGAGCGTGGCACAGCACAATCCTTTCCGGACCACTTCTATCAAGCCCGAGCCTTGCACCCTAAACCCTAAACCGACCGAAAAAATCCTAACCCGAAGGGTCCAAGTATCCCCATAGGACCCTAAACCCTTTTTAAGGGTTTAAGTTTATTTGGGGTTTAGGGCTTAAGGTTTAAGGTTTAGGGTTTAAGGCTTAGGCTTTAGGGCTTAGGGTTTAGGGTTTAAGGTTTAGTGTGCACAACATAGCATTTATGGACCCTCAGGAAAGCTTGTAAATCCCCTCAAACCCCAAACCCTGAACCCGAAAACCCAA
>CAJNJA010049165.1:0-10835 GCA_905231915.1 Symbiodinium necroappetens | reverse complement strand
GGGTTTAGGGCTTAGGGTTATAGGGGCCAACAAGAAGTAGAACAGGTTCTTGGAGGAAGTCTTCAAGTCTCACTATAAGAAGGAGCCTTAAGGAAGACTATGGACAATGGCTCAGTCTTTAATTTCGGGATTGCTGTAAGGGTTCCTTTTAGGATTGGTCGTGTGGGGGGGGGGGGGGCTTCACTTCTAATGTAGGGGCTTTAACAATTACCAGTACTNNTTATTTTTGTTTTTTTTTGGGAGGGGCTCCTTATTATAATTATGGTATAGTATGCCCCCCCCAAACCCTATTCTAATTATCAAGGCCCCTAAATCACCTGCTTTCCTGTGTGTGTGTGTGTTCAGAGTGATGACGGTGACTTGGACCGACCAGACGTTGCTGGATATGCGCGGCAGTGTCGCTTCCGTGGTGGCGAAAGGGTGGTTGCCTTCCCCACGGCACGAAGCGTTGAGCGTGACTCTTAGCTACTAAACCCTGAACCCCTAAACCCTAACCCCTAAGCCCCTAAATCCCTAAACCCTATAGTTGACCGGGCGTCATGTGATGTGAAATCATGGCTGCCCTGCAACGATGCTGTCGTGCTTTGCGAATGTTGAGCGCCCGAGAGACTCCCTACGGCTCCACGTACCTGTATAATATACCTAGGATTACCTAGGCCTTAAAGTGCCTATATGCCTCTATATACACACACATATATATATATTGTATCCATATATAATTTTGTGCTATATATATATAATATATATATATATGTAGGAATCCCGTTTAGGCCTAGGTATATACTAGACAGATACATGGCGCCTTCGGGGCCGTGCCGGCCGCCTTGTCGAGGACGCTGAAGGGCAGAGGTCAAACCGAGCACGGCATTCCAGTCCTACTGTTGATGACATAAATCCTGCATTACCTTAAGGACCCTAAACTATGGGAATTATGGTATAATTCCTCTGTATGGGTAATGCAGGATTTATATATCATCAACCGCAGTTTGAACCGGTTCTTACAAGATTTCTCCCAGATCGCGAGGTTGGGAGTTTGGGTTTGAGGGTTTAGGAGCTTGGGGGTTGGACTGAACTCAATGTCGTGCCCCATACCTACCCAGACCTTGAACTCTTGAACCCCATGCTGTCCACTCACCCGAGCGAACTACATGACTGGGCCGTCGGGGACGCCCCAAAGCAGCCTCAGAAACGAGAGCCCTGGTCTTCAGGCAATTCCATCTGGATGCTTTTAGTTCGGGTCGCTTGAGGTATGTGTTTGTTGAGGTTTAGGGTACAAGGCTTAGGCAGGACCAAGGGTGTAGTTCAGAGTAGGAACTCTCCACAGTGTAGACTCCATCTGTGTCAGTTTGGGGCAGGTCAGGGACGTGCTGCATCCGGATGGCGTCTGGGTGGTCGTGGACATTGCATCAGAAGGACTGCATAAACTAGGCGTCTGAAAAATAGCACCAATACTATTCGCAGACTCAAGAACTCTAGTCTGGCTGTTGAGGCTTTAGAGTGTATAAGAAACCGCTGTTAAGGCAACTAAAGGGGGAGAAGTTTAAACTTTTTGGCCTTATATATGAGGTCTATCCTAAAAAGTTTGAACTTTTTTGGGCGTGGCTGTTTGCTTTTGGGGTTCCACTCTATCTGAAGGATCTTGCTACCTCTATACTTGAAGGATCATGGGACTTATAGTAAGTAGGGTCATAATTAAGGTATCTATATTTATATTTACTTATAACCCCAATTAAGGGACTTATAACCTTACTTACTAAGTCCCATGATCTTCCAAGTACTTGCAGCCCCTAATCTATCTGAAGGATCTTGTTGTTTAACTAGGGCTTATATTGACTACCTCGAGCTATTATTAGAATCTCTATACTGGGAGCCCTTCATCTATGCCCGAAATCGCAAGATCCTTGACAGACTGAACCCCCCCCAAAAAAAGTTTTTCTTTTTGTTCGAAACGCCCACCTCTCTATGGCGCTGAAGGAGATGCCCAGGCAAACATCAAGAAGCATCCAGGGGCTGCAGCCTACTATGGTGCCTCGCCTGCTCAAGATGCCACCGTGGTTTCTGAAAAAACCCAGAGACTCCAACACCCCTTAATTAAGGAATATACCTTAAATCTTATTAGGGTTCCATTAGATTTTGCGGTATATTCCTTAATTAAAGGGGTTTGGAGTCTCTGGGAAGCAGGAGATGCCCTTTAAGCAAAGGCTGATTTTGGGTTTCCATGTTTCCTGCAGCATCTTTGAAGGTTCATGGGTACTTATAAATGGGTAAATGGAGTTTCTAAGCATTCTACGTTCCCATGGCAATCCGAAAACCCCAACACCTTATCACCTGGCACCTTCAGAACCCTTCTATTCTTAAAGGAGCCCTCAAGGGGACAAATATTTGGTCACCCTGCCTTGGAAGACCTTCCGTGCCAATAGTGCTCTACATGTAGGAGTACCTAGAAGCTCTGGATTGCCATGGCGACTTAGTATGGGCGCCTTAAATAAGCTTTGAGTGGACAACCCCAGTTTGGGTTGGGGGTTTAGGCTTTAGGGGTAGTTTAGGGCTTTAGAGCGCCCCGTAGGGGACTTGCATCCCTTGTGAATTCTCAACCTGCTTCCTAAGTCCCCGGATGCTCGAAAAAGAGTCGCGAGGTGGATCTAGACAGGCCGACCGTTCTTGCTACTTCAACAAGCATTACAAGACTCACAAGGCGTCACTAGATTCTGCGGCGCTCTTCTGTCAAAACTTGCTTTGTTGTCTTTAGAAGCGCTGAGACGTTTGCTCGATGGGTAGTTCTCTAAATTAGGGTCTCTTTTCAGGGCCCCAATACAGTACGGCACCCTTAAGAAAGGATAGCAGAGGCCCTAATTTAGAGAACTACCCCGATGTTTACAGGCGGCCTCCCGAGAGGTCAGTGCTCAGGTCTTGAGCTAACCCTGCAGACCCAATCTTTGGTTTAGGGTTTAGGGAGGCCTTGGTAGGTGTTCAGCATTCTTGCGGCCACGGTTTCGCAGAGGTTTAGAGCAGTGAGTGCTTTAGCAAGACCCCTAATAGCCACTGTTACAGGGTAGGTGCCCCTACACCCTAAACCCTAAAAGCCCCTAAACCCTAAACCCCGAAACCCTAAACCCGAAGAGTACCCAACTTGTATGCGTCCATCCTATTGAATACCACAGCTTGCGAAGGCCACGGGACCTGTCTTTTTCTCAGCTCTGACATTCAACTACCCGAACCTATTTTTTAAAGTAGGGTCCCTATGAATTCTATATTGGGGTTTATAACAAGAACTACAAGACAGTAGCTTGTGCCAGTTTAAGGAAGGTTCGAATACTGTATGAGTACATGGACCCGTCGGGATATTAGTCCGCACTCAAAGCCGTAAACTCCATGTATAAGCCCTTTAACCTTGACCGCCAAACCCTAAACCCGTCACCCTGAACCATACAGTGGATGATATAAATCCTGCATTACCTTAAGGACCCCAAACTATGGGGATTATATAATATTCCTTATTATGAGTAATGCAGGACTTATATCATCAACCATAACTCTCCAAACCCTACTGGTAACCCGTGAACCATGAAGCGCTAAAATTGCTGAATCCTACACCGTCGACCGCAAAGCCTCCTGCAATTAAGACGCTTTTTTTCTCCGCACACCTCTAGACCCTAAAACCCCAGAGACTGCAACATCCCTTAATTCAGGAGTATACCGTAAATCTTATTGGGGTTCCTATTATAATATAGATTATATTCCTTAAGTAAGGGGTTTTGGAGTCTCTGGGCCCTTCAAGCGCCTCCATTAAGGCATCTCCGTTTGCCTTTGTCTTCCCAGCGGCCTCTCTGTCGAGGGCGGAAGGGGGCTGGGAACGCCCCTTCATTGAAATCTCTTTCTGAAACTAGGGGCTATTACAGGGCGCTCGGGGTAACTTTCGTTCGGGTTTTTTTCAGGCTTTGGAGCGATAGATTGGCTCTTGTCAACACACCTTCTTACAAAACGTTTGAAAGCAATATGCTGAATTTTCTATACCATTTACCTAGAGGATTCATATGATATGCACTACCAGGATGGAATGAGGCCCCGAGAAGACCATCCTAACTATGTTTTGTTTGGACCTAATTCCAGAATAGCAGAACAAATGATGAACCCTCTGGGGCCCTACGCTACCTTACTTAATCAAGGCCCTAGGCTTCACAAACTTTAGTCATAAACCCAGAGACTCCCAAACCCCTGAATTAAGGAATATACCCTAAATCTTATTAGGGTTTGTGTTCCTATTATAATTTAAGGTATAAAACCTTAATCAAGGGGTTTTGGAGTCTCTGGGAACCCTAAACCCGAAACCCCTTTTTGGCCATGGCCAACTGAGTCTTGAGCTCCTAGAGGCCATCAGCTAGGAGAGCTTTTCGGCTTCTGATTTCATCCCTAACCCTCCAGGTACCTACTCTATCCGGGCCCTAGGGGCTCTGGCACCCTTTGTAGTAGGTACCTGGAGGGTTCGGGCATGAAATCCGAAGGGTCCATGTACCCTTCAAGGGTTCTTTTAAGGGGGCTCATGTGCCCAAAAAGTATATACTTTGGCCTTACAGTACCCATGTAGGGACTACGTTAAGGCCAGACCCCGAGAGAAGCGGAGTCTCAGCACCTGCTGTGGAGCCGTGGTCTATTATACCCCGAAGCATGACTGTTGTTCAGGACCCCGTTTTGTAGATTCGGACAATCGGCTGAAGTAAAAATCCAAACCCAAAACCCTAACCTTAAACCCTCAACCCCAAACCCTAAACAAAAAAAACCTAACCCAAACATGTGCACAGTTCAATCCTTTTCTCGTGCCTTTCTGGCCTCTTGTCGGCGCTGCAATCGGTCCCGAGCCCCAGGCTGCAAGCCAGGGCAGCATCACGGTCAAGCAGTATCAAGTCATGTGCGCGCAAGGTTTTTTCTGCTGCAGCACCTGGGACGGTAGGTTCTAAACCCTAAACCCTAAACCCTATATATGATCCTGTATGACACCCACATGGGAGTTTCAGAAACTGCATGCCGACCCTAGCATAGTATAGGGGCTTGAACAATGGTAAACAGTGGCAGAACTACACACGAACCAGGAGACATGAGTTGTTGCCAATCCCAACGAAGGCTCGGATTTCCGGTGGATGTTGCTGAGCCCATGTTTCGAAGCTCCTTCGCCTGCCTTGTGTTCTTTTGGGCTTAGGTGTTCATGGCTCTTAGGCCTTCTGGGTTTTACGGTTGAGGTGCTACGCCCCAACCTATTCAGTGCTACTGTCAGCATGCAGCGGCGCTGTTTAAGCTGTCTTTGTTAGTGGGTTGTACGCTGATGGAAGGCAGTCCCCGAAACACTGCACACAGCCCCCAAACTGCCCTAAACCCTAAACCCTAAACCCCTAAACCCCAAACCCCCAACTCTTAGCACACAGCCCCCAAGCTGCCCTGCGTTGTCCCCTGAAGATTCGGAGCTTAACCCCCCAAAACCCCAACCCGAAACCCTAAACCCTAAGCTTCAGACCGTAAACAACACCCCCCAGACTTGCCAAATCCGTAAACCCTAGGCCCTAAGCCCTACACCCCAAAGCCTAGACCTTATGAACCCTAAGCCCTGAACAAGGGTTTAGGGTTGAGGGCCTCGAAATCAGATAATACACCTGTTCTTTATTATTCAGTACAAGTAAAAAAGTTCTTACACTTGGAGGACCTTAGTGCAGGGCCCATGCTCCTGGATGCATTCTGCGGCTATCGTACAGTGGCAGGAGATGTCGTGCAAAAAAAACAAAGGAGCCGGCTCGGAGTCTTTCGGCACATGGCTTCCATTGGATGCGCCATACCCAGAGACTCCAAAACCCCTTAGTTAAGGTTTTATACCTTAAATTATAGTAGGAACCCTAGTAAGATTTAAGGGATATTCCTTAATTCAGGGGNNAGGGGTTTTGGAGTCTCTGGGTAGCGAGATGGCGAGAACGGTTTGGCAGGAAACCGCTGCCAACAAGAATGCCAGCTCAGAGGAACTCCGCACCGTCCACGCCGCCAGGGCCAGTCATATCGAAAACACCCCCAGCAGGCGCTCCCGCAAGAACAGTGCCAGCTAAAGACTTCAAGCACTGCTAGTACAAGCACTTGCACCGCCACCAGCACCTATGAGAGCTTTGGGGTCTGTCTATGTGCTCATAGTGTAATTTTGGTCTCAAAGTAAGGTTTCGTTGAGGAGGGGCGTTCTTAAGGTGCGGTGTATTTGTATTAGGCCTTGGGGGTTGTGCAGGAGGAAGTAACTGGTATTGGGGGGGGGGGGGGGGGCGAACGAACAAAAACATGTATCAAATCCTGAGCGTACATGTCAAGTTTTGTCAGGCCCTGCACCTGACAGCTACCGCTGCAAATCCCGAATCCAAAAGCCTGTGCAGCCTTATTGAGCCTTGCACGAAGTGCTTTCGAAGCTACCGCCACGTGTCCCTTCATGTTGCTCATCCTTGCAGTATAGCCCTGAAGAGGTTTTGCTGATGCTTTCAGGGCCCTGCTGTATCTAGGGTGTTCGACTCAAATTCAATCTTGAGTCTGTCTACAAATCTATCAGAACCCTTTTGGAACCCTTCTTCCAGCCTCTACTCATTAATCTTCCAAACCACAGGAATCAAACCTATAAACCTGAAGAGCCCAACCTACCTCAGGTAGCGGCTTCTCGAAAGTGCGCAACTTTCGCATGCCTTCTTTGGCCGGGGTCACAGACTTGTATCGGCAATGAAGAAACAATGCTTTAAAATGCTTTACACATGTGGTGCACAAGATAAGCTAATCGGGATCGCGTACTAGCCGCGAACAGCAACCTAAACGCCTAATCTGCCAGCAATACGACAAGAGCCATCACTTTATTCGCCATCATCTTCCTGACCTGTATCTTTCTTGTCATCATCATGATCAACATCGTTAGCTGTAGCAGCAGCAGCAGCAACTGAAATTTGTCACAACTGGAAGAAATCGTTCATGGATTTCATGGAGGTTGGTACTGCTGTCGTACCGAAAGCAGAACTGTATCAGCTGAGCAACAACAGTCTGTGCACAACCCCGACATCGCACTCTGCCAGCCCGACATTCCCCTTCATTCGGAGATGCCTGTTGCTGTAACCCGGAACCCGACAGCCTGACGTGCAAGAGTCCCAGCGACACTTGACGTCTGTGCATCCTGGGTCCTTAACCCCCCAGGTACCTACTATACAGGGTACTAGAGCCCCTAGGGCCCTATATAGTAGGTACCTGGAAGGTTAGGGCTGAGTCTTCGCTCAGGAGAAGAATCAGGTGTACGAGCTGCAGCTCTGACCACGGCTTCTGATCTTCCTCCTCATGGGTAGTTCTCTCAATGAAGGTCCCTTTTGGGGGTCCTTTTATAGGGGTGCCGTACCATATTGGGGACCTTAAAAGCTACCCTAATTTAGAGAAATACCCAGATGCTTTGAGGTTTTTCGCTCGCGCGACCTCCGGAACCTTGAGATTCTGCCAAAAGGACTTCAGCCCACTCCCCTGCAACCTTACCACCCCCCCCCTTGGAAATGCTCATTGCTTGCCGCTATGAACTGTGGAATTTTGCATTGACGACTCTTTCGGAGAGGTGTTCCTCAACCTGTCAAGCAACATGTATTGTATATACTTTGTCCTTAAAGTCGTCCCTATACAGACTACGTAGGTGCGATAGTGCCAAAACTGGAAATCCTGTGTGGGTACATGGACCCTTAAAGGTAAGACGCCTTGCGTCTCTCATGCTTTGTTCACGGAGGCCCTGAGAGCAATAGGCTCGAGCATCCGCAGCTGCAGGGTTGAGTCTGGTACTATAGGGGCCTGAAGAATTATTCCCTACGGGTTCTGCTACTTATTCAGTTATTATATTGAGTATCGTATATTTAATTATCCCTAAACCTCTTATGCTCAGGAATCCTTTACAGACGTTTTATGTTAATCTTAAAGGTCCCTGTAAACCCTACACCCTAAACCGCTTAGAACCTTTGAGAAGTCCGCTAAAGAAGCCGTATTCTAATTGCTGAAGCCCCTAGACCCTAAACCCCAAATCCTTAAGAGAAGCCCTGATACAGGGATTTGGGGGGTATATTATACTATAATCATAATAAGGAACCCCCAAAACCCTATTCTAATTAGTAAGGACCCTATCTAATTATTCTAGATATGAAGGCCCCTTAAAACCATTGCGCCCACATCGCCACGTCGATGTTTGGGCATCGCTGAGGTCCACCAGCTGCTTCTAAGAAGGAACCCTTGTAGGAACGCTGAAAGGAATCCATAGAAAGACCCTGAAGGGAACCCTGCAGGGCTTCAGAATCTAGGGTTTAGATTTTGAGGGTTTAGGGTTTCAATATAAGGAGCCCTTCAAGGAGCCCTATCTAGAGGGCTTAGTTGACGGTTTAGGGTCCCCAAACCCCAAACCCTATATGAACCCCTGAAGGATCCCTTTAAACAGTAAGTTGGGCAAAAGTTCAACTTGTGTCTTGCTAAGGAAAAAGATGTTATAAAACTTGTAGGAGTGGTCCAGACCTAGCTATGTATATAATCCAAACACTCGTCGGAACAGCTGCATGCGTATTTTTGGGGGTAGTTGTCACCAGATTAAGGTATCTATGTAAGAGTCCCGGCGAACCTTCAAGTGATGTTGCCTCAGGTTGCCATCGGGCCAAGCAAGTCTGTTTTCTGTTCTTCCCTATCCAACATGCAAATGCATACGTTCCCTTCCGTTTGACATGAAATGTGCATTAAGGAAGCAGCGGCATTTTAGGTTGGCCAGTAGCTCCGCTGCGGGTTGCGCTTGCATACCCTGTGTGTGTGTACGTATGTGCATATAGGTACATAATGTCTGCATATACATATACACACGCGCATCCGAGATAGATACATCGTCGAAGTCGCATCATGGCAAGCACGTCATTCACAAGCTAGTCTCTCGTTATATTACTGCAGCAGCAGCCATCGGTCACCTGCGACATGCTGAGATTGACCGAACCTTAACAATGAAGCATGTGACCAATTGCCGATTTCGCGACCCTAACCTCGAGTAGGCACATCAGCCGAGATGGGAACAGGGCAGCAAGCAACATCTTCAAGAAAGCCCCCTAGATGTCCAAGATGTATGTATTCGGATTCTGATAAGCTGTCCCATCATGCCTTGCCGAGTCATCATTCTCCATGCAATCCAACACACGTTTGGGACTGCTTGTTCGGTGGATGGCGATATTCGGGCTGGAAGGTAGAGCCACCAAATTTCTGGCTTTCCCCTCTGCTCAGAACTACTTGCCTTGCAGGCTCAGGGCGTCAGGGTCTGAGTTAATTTGAGGTTATAGATATATATATATATATGTATATATATATACATATACATGTGTATATATATATATACACATACACATAATGTTTGTCGACATTGAAGCACAATGCAATCCTCCTAATCCTCCTTCGACATCGCTTCGGTCCTCAGCAGCACATGGACCTTCTGCGTCTCTGCATGTAAAGACAGCGGATCGCGGCAGAGAAAAATGGCCGAGGGGAGCTTTGTATCCTGAAGTGCCTAGAATGCAATACCTTTCGTGAGCAACCTGTTCTAGGATCCTACACTAAGAAGCCAATGTAATCCAAACAAGCTACATTTCAGGGTCTGAGTCTAAGTAGATTCTGGGATTTAGGACGTAGGACTTGGAGGCCTTAAAGGCCAAGCCGAGGATTTCCCTATTCAACCTCGAAGCCCCATACTATCGAACCAGACGCCACTAGGACGGCCCCCATTTTCCAATTTATCAGTGGGGTTTTAGGGTTCAGGGGTTTGGGATTTAGGGTTTGATTCGGGTTTAGGGGCCAGGGATTAGTGGGCGTTTTGGGGTTTAGGCTCCCCCCGGAGACCAGCATGCTAACTGTCCAGAAGAGATCAGCAAGATGCAAGGTCGCTCAGACGCCCTCGGGTGCCGCACTCCTGGCAGAGCGTCGCATCTTCCAGCTGTTGGCGGGGCGGGTGTTCAAGGTTTACGGCTTATAGTTTAGGACTCAGGATTTTATGACACAGGACATAGGATTTCAGGATCGCAATACGGTTGCATTCTGTTTAAGATACCCCGATCCCCCTTTTAGTGTAGAAAGCAGTTGGCCAATTGACCGGCAAATTGGGCAAAATGTAGAGCAGCCCCATTGCAGAGTGTCGGCTGAGGGAACGTAGGATTACGAGGACATGTGAGTTCAGGGGTTTCGTGGCAGCCGAAGATTGCACGAGGGTGCTATTTGAGTCCGTGCACTCTGCTGCGCGGAATACCCTACACCCTAAGCCGTATTTGCAGATACGTGTAAACAGGGCACATAAATGTGATGGTCGATGAACTAAGCCCATAAACCTTAAGCTACGAACCTCTGAAGCTTCGATTTTCAATGCTTCCGAACCTGTCCCGAGATTGTCGTGAAGTCCTGAACCTTCTGTGGTTTTGGGCTTAGGGCTTGGGAGGAGCATCTGGGAGTTTCAGAAAGCTAGGGATCTTCTTCTTTTGGGATCCGTATTCTTCAGAGCGCTGTAAGACTAAACCCTATATAAACCCTATAAGGCCTAAAGCCTAAACCCTAATCCGGAAGCCCCATAAAGCCTAAGCCCTAAAGCTCCTAAACCCTTAAAGGAAGCTAGGATCCCCGTATAGTACCCTTTACAGGAACCCTAAACCCTAAAGCTTCAACCCTCAGCCCTCGCCTCAACCCTAAACCCCGCACCCTCGACCCTACACCCTGAACCGTAAACCCTACACCCTAAACCCGAAGCCCAAAACTCCCTAAACCCGAAGCCCTAAACCCTAAGCCCAGTCAACTTTGTGAAGCCC
>CAJNJA010049154.1:0-25592 GCA_905231915.1 Symbiodinium necroappetens | reverse complement strand
TGTTTGTTTGTTTGTTTATATATATATATACACGGAAGTTCTTCGTCACGGTCTACATACCATCTTGTGGCCCAAGTAACAAGCGAGTCTGCTGACAATGCCGTTTGTCCCAGTGATGTTGCAGGGACGAGCTGTCGAAGCCAGGGTTATGGCCTAGGAGAAGTTTAGACTTGGGAGACTAGGCTTTAGAGATTAGGGTTTAGGTTTAGGTGTGCCTTTCTCAAATCAAAGAACTTATAGACAAGGAAACAGATATTCCAGCCTTCCTTCGTGAAGGAGCATGCCCTGAATCATATAAGACCTTGAAAAGGTAATGCTAGGTGTGGTCTGATCTTACGAAGTTGAGTACGGCCGACTCAAGCGCTTTGAAGGATCACGACACCTCCTACAGGTAGTGGCACGAGCCGTGCGTCCGGGAAGTCAGAGCTTGGTGTGCGAACCCTAAACCCTTAAACCCTAAATGCCCTAAACCCCACCGGCGGAAAAAATCCTGGTGTGTTTTGATACCAAGCGCAGTGTCCTGAAAGTTCAGCCCGGCAAAGTGCCGACTGAAGCAACATCGAACCTTTGCAAGAAAACGAAAAACATGGAGCTCGTGGAACCTTCAAGGAACCTTTTAAACCTGCAAGCGAGGGAAAAACACACCTCACCTGCAGAACTTGAAATCCCCCTCTCTGAAGCCAAAGGCCTAAAACTTGACCCATGAGTTCTAAACCCTTCATCTTAGACCATTAAATGACCCTCAATCCCAAACCCGAATACCCTTGTAATTCTAGAAACCTTAAAAATCATGAAGGGAACCCTTCAAGGAATCCCAGGCTCGAACACCCTTCTAACTTTAGAAGCCCTTAAAGGGAGCCCCTGAAAGACTCCTAAACCCGACCTCAGGTAGATTATCTGGCCGAGCTGCTCGCCGGGGGGCCCGCCTGGCGGACCGAGGCCCTCCGAAGTCCGGAAAGACCTCACAGGGACCACTTGGGCTTTAAGCGTTTTCTGATTCTGGGGTTCTACAAGGGCTGAGGGTTTAGGGAAGAGGGATTTGGGTTTAGGGTTTCAGGGTTTAGTGGTTTAGTGGTTTAGGGTTTTATTAGGATTTTGGAGGGTCTGTAAGGATTTCACAAAATTCGGCTGTAGAGTTGAAAAATACCCATGGACCATGCTTGCCAGGGCTTGGGAAGGAGCCTACAGAAGCCTGATAGATAGTGCTTGAAAAAGCTTCTCTGTCTTCTTGTTAAGGGATTTAGTTTAAGTTGCCAGAATAGAGAAACCATATTCTTTACCATAGATCCCTGTCATGGTAACTTACATTAAACTCCTCAGCAAGAACCCAGTTCTGTAGACCCCTTGTAGCAGAACCCACCTTCCATTAGTAAGGATTACCTTTGGCGATCCTCAACCGGGTTTAGGGTTTAGGATTTAGGGTTTAGGGTTTTTAGGGTTTAGGGTTTCGATCTCGCCGCAAACGGGGGAGAGTTGGGTTTGGAGGTAAGCTGTAAGCCTTCACCCTGGGCCCCAAACTTGTCTTGGCGTTCTTCTGGTTGGCTCTTAGGGCTTTAACTTTTTGGGCTTCGATCATGAACTACAATAAGCAGGCTAAAAGTTTAAGTTTTAGGAGGGGTTCTGGATTCAGCCGAGTTTTATCGTCACTGCTGTCGAGGCACTTCGGTTGCCAAGCCCTGGCCGACATTGAAACTTGGAACCCGAAGCCCAGGCCAAAGCAACCCTAAGCCACAAAAAAACCCTATGAAGAACATCAGGCAAAGGACCCTACTCCTTCCTAAGCTGGCTTCTTCTTAAGGGGCTTACTTTAAGCTACCAAAATGAAGAAACTGTAGTATCCAGTATAGATCCCCATTATGGTAACTTGAATTAAGTTCCTTAACAAGAACCCAGTCGACCCTATCCCTGGGCCCTCAATAAGTGCAACGGTGCAGGCACCCGAGCGCACGACGCCACCCATCGTGGCGGTGGTTCGTGGCCGACAGGAGCTTCTTGGTGCCATTGGCTTCAGTCCTTGAGTAAGGAGTATTTCACGTGGGCGGCCTAAGCCTTGAGTTTAGGGTTTAGGGTTTAGGGTTTAGGCAGGCTGTGAGTTTGAGGCCTTGCATGAGGGGTTGAAAGAAAGTTCAGGGCTTATACAGTTTAGATGGCACAACGTTTTGAATCACAAGACCTAGCATCACCCTCACTCTGCGAAACCAGTTCGCACAGACAAAGCCAGCTTCCCAGAGAGCCCAATACCCCTTAATTATGGAATATACCTTGAATCATAATATTAAGGGCCCTTTTTATTTCAGGTAAAATCCTTGATTCCCTTATACAACTTTTATGGAGACCATTATAGATCCCTGTAAGGAACCCTATAACTTAAGGTATGTATTCCTTAATTAAAGGGGTATTGAGCTCTCTGAGTTCGCACTTTACAGGGAGCTGGCCTGCGGGGACTCTTTGGTTTAGGGTTTAGGGCAACAGCTTCTTGAGCGGCGTCTTGTCGAATGTCTCCACACATTTTCTGGGCCTAGACACACTAGAACACCAAACCAGAGGACAGCAGCGTTCTCGCTCAATACCTATCTATATCTCTAGAGATATATCTAACCTGCTCCCTATACCCGAAACCCTATCAACCAAACCCTACAACCTAACCACTAAACTCTAAACCCGGAAAACTAAGTATCTAAACCCTAAACATTGACGACTAAAACCCGACAAAATATTAAAAGCTAAACCCAAAGCCCCAAAAGCTAAGCCCTAGAGGCCTTAACCCCAAACCCTAAATCCCTAAAACCCTAAGCCGTCGGATTGCCTTTCAGGACCCTAAACCCTAAATCCCTAAAAAACCCTAAGCCGTCGGATTGCCTTTCAGGTTTGGACCGCGGGCGCTGGGCCACCGCTCCCTGCTGGCCGTCCCGCAATCCCCGGAGATCAAGGACTCGTTGGTTTTTAGCACATACCCAGAGAACCCAATACCCCTTAATTAAGGAATGTACCTGAAATTATAGGGGCCTTAGTATTGTGATTTAAGGTATATTCCTTAGTTCAGGGATATTGGTTTCTGTTACATATACTACATAGGTACGTAAATCTATTAGGGTTTGGGGTAGGAATAAGGTTTAGGGCTGATTGTGCAGGACCACCTGGGCATCTGCCAGCATTAGATAATTATGACAACCAAGATGAAAATAAAGGTAGTAGTGAAAGCATAGCTTTTATCAAGTTTCCTGAACCCTAAACCCTAAACCCCTAAACCGTGAACCCATGTGTTTGTTGTTGCAGCATCTCCACGCCCGGAACCTCACACGGTCGGGATAGGGTTTAGGGGTAGTGGTAGTGGTGTGGTAGCAGCAGCAGGACACCAAAAGCCAAACCCCAAAAGCTCTACGCTCGAAACCGCAAACGCGAAGACCAGCGCTTTAGAAGTTCCTAAAGCCACCTTTCCGTCCTCTCTCGCGGGCCTCAGCCTATCTCTCGCTCTTCCTTTTTTGGGGGCAGGGCTCTCTCTGTGTCTCTACGGTTGATGATACAAATCCTGCATTGCCCATATTTAAGGAGTATACCATAATTCCCATAGTTTAGGGTCCTTAAGGTAATGCTAAGGATTTATATTATATCATCAACAGTATTCTAGGACATTTTCAGGTGGGTAGTTACCGTTATAGGAGCCTTATAGAAGGTCTATATACCTTATAGAAGCCGTATAGGAGCTCTATATACTCTAAACTCCTCACCTGTAGTTGCCTTTAAAGTGTCTCTCATCAGGAAGCCGTAGGCAAGTCCCTAAAGTTGACCCGATCCCTGGGTTCCGCAGGACAGGATGAACCGGCTCAAGCCCCTTCTGCCGCGAACTAGGGGTTTAGGGTTTAGGGGTTTAGAGGTTTAGGGTTTAAGGGTTTAGGGGTTAGGGTTTAGGGTTTAGAGGATGAGGGGACTTCGTAAGTCGGGGTTTGTACTTGAGATTACTATAGATCTTTCTACCAGAAAAGCTTATTACCCTAATTTTTGTACTTACAACCCGACTTCCTAAGTCCCGTGATCCTCTAAGTAGGCGTGCGCAGTAGTCGCACGCATAATGGTTAGCGTAGTATGGTCCCGACATAATCCCAACAAGATAACGAGGGTTGGGTTTAGGGTTTGGGGGTAACCGTGGGTTCCTCGAAGTAGCTGGAAAAATTTTAAGGCTGGGTTTTTTAGAGTTTGGGTTTTTTCTCAGGGTTTCCTTGTCAGGGCTTTGGTTTGTGCTTAGAGTTCAGGGGCATCGCCTGCTGAGCCTATTCAAAGGCTCAGGACTACCGATTTGTGCTTTTCAAGTGTTTAGGGTTTAGGGTTTTGAGATTAAGGCTGTAGTGTTAGGACTCATGGTCAGTGTTGCTGCTGCATAGCAACGAACTTGAGGCTAGAAAACAAAAGAGCCCAATAGTGCTTTCGGAGTCAAGGCTTTAGGCTTTAGGGGTACTGGCACTGCTCAAGCTGTAAACTACTCACCCAGTCCATTGTTCGTTCGGGTAGGTTTGAAAGTCAGGGCACCTCCTCGATTAGGGGGACCCAGAGACTCCCAAACTCTTGAAGTACCTGATAAGCTTTACTTATTAGGGTTTAGGGTTTAGGGCTTATACCCGTTATAAACTTTTTTCGGAGCAGAATGGGTTTAGGGCTTAGGGCTTTAGGGGTTAGGGGTTTAGGGGCTAGGGGTTTAGGGCTTTAGGCTTATTTTGTTGGAGTCGTGGAGGTGCTTTGGGCAGCCGACCGATCCGAGAGGCCCCAGGAACCCTCTTAGAGCTATCTAGGCGCTCGATATGGAAACCCGAAGAGTTTCCGAAAATCAGGGGTACCTTATTTTGGGGTTTAGGGGGTCCTTTAAGGGTTCCTTTAAGGGTAATTGTTATTTTGGGGTCCTTATAATTAGGATCCTACTATTTTAGGGTACCCTAAACCCTAAACCCTAATATTAGGGGTCCCCTATTTTCGGAAAACCCCCAATCTAGGCGCGCGATATTAGGGTTTGAGGGCCAGGTTCTACTTAGGATTAGGTTTGGGTGTAGAGGGTTTAGGGTTTATAGCGTTTAGGGCTTAGGGCTCAAAGTATAGGGTTTAGGGCTTATGGTACAGGGTTTAGGGTTTATATTCGACCTTGGGTTTGCCTTCAGCCCTTCATCAAATCACTGCGCCTACTTCTAGGACATTTTCAGGTGGGTAGTTACCGTTATAGGAGCCTTATAGAAGGTCTACATACCTCATAATTATAGAAGCCTTATGGAAGCCCTATATACCCTAAACTCCCCACTTGTAGTTTCCTAAACCCTAAACCCTATAAACCCTATAAACCCTATAAACCCTATAAACTCTGTAAACCCTGTAAACCCTGTAAACCCTAAACCCCTAAACTCTATAAACCCTGTAAACCCTAAACCCCTAAACTCCCCACCTGTAGCTTCCTTTAATACTGGGGCCAAGGAGATGTGGGTCCTAAACCCTGTGAAGCGCACAACTCGAAAGCCGGCAACTCTGAGCCGCTACCCAGAGAACCCCATACCCCTGTAATTAAGGAATATACCTTAAAATATAGGGCCCTTAATAATTATAATGATTTAAGGTATATTCCTTAATTAAGGAATATACCTTAAATCATGATATTAAGGCCCCTATAGTTTAAAGTTTATGGTATATTCCTTATTTAAGGGGTATTGGGCTCTCTGGGAACTGCTAAAACACCGTCAGACCCGAGTCAGACCCTAAAACCTTCAGCCCTAAACTCCTGAGACAAGAGGGCCATTGCATTAGAGATAACCCTGAGCCGCCACAACCCCTAAAAGCCCCCCAGAGAGCCCAATACCCCTTAATTTAAGAATATACCTTAAATCATATATTAAGGCCCCTATAATTTAAGGTATGTTCCTTATTTAAGGGGTATTGGGCTCTCTGGCCCCTAAGGCTAAGAGCTCAAACCCACAACCCAGGTTTCGGGAGTGGTATCGCCCGGTGGCTCCGATGGTGGCGGACGAGGCCCTCGGTCGCATCGTGAAATTGTTCCGGGGAAGGGTTTTTGGCGTTTTGGGGTTTTGGGTTTTAGGGTTTAGGGTTTAGGGTTTAGGGCATCAATGTCAATGTATCCTTTCATGAAGTATGCTGCAGCCCGCTGATTAGTAAACCCCTTTGCTTTAGCAGCCTTGATATTAAGGATCCCTATGACGCTCCTGATTAGGTAGCGGGGCTTATGAATGAACACCGAGTCTCCACTACAGGAACTAGATAGAGTCTAGGGTTTAGGAACTCGAGTCTAGGGTTTCGGAACTCGAATTTAGGGTTTATGGTTTTGGTTATCTTTGTTTGGGGCCACCTCTGACCAATCTTCTCTTTACAATTCGAAGTCCCATGAGCCTGTGTGTAGACATGAGGATTCGTAGACGAGCCTTGAGAAGTACTTGCGTACCCCGTATGTGATTAAAGCAACACAAGCCAGGTGGGTTTCGGGTCGGTTGAAAATACCCTCCATCGTGACAGCGTCCCTCCACAATCAGAGTTGGTTTGTTCAAGGGTCGCTGTACATGGTTCATGGACTTGTGTCTGTGTGCGTGCCTGTGATTGTCTGTCTGTCTGTCTGTCTGTCTGTCTGTCTATCTGTGTGCGCGTAAGCAAGATAGGGCTGGCATTCCAAGCCGTGACCATCTTCTGTACTGGCCGTAAACCCGAGCGTCATATAACCTCAAACCTGAGCTGGGTCCTCATGGTAGATTGTTCCTTGTAGTTCTGGGTCCCTGGGTGCCATTGTGTACATGCGCGCAAGTACGGCTTGGCGGTGAGCGCGCTACCAACTTCGGACACTTCTTCACTCTCGATTCGACGAGAGTCCCACCTGTGGGTATTTTTTTCGTGGCGGCAGGGGGTGCTGCTGAAAGCAAGACCTCCAACCTAGAAGCCCAATGCGTTTCAAAATGTCAACAATTCCTTAAGCCCTACTTCTCTGAGGCTTTTGAACTCCAAGCCCCAAACACCTACTAAGTAGTGCATCCAAGCATCACTTTCGCACCCCACTAAAGCCTAAACCCTAAACCCCTAAACCCTAAACCCCAAACGAAGCCTCTGGCTGAGCAGGATCTCGTCACAGTCTTTGGCTACGAAGCGAAGTCCCCGTGCTCTCAAGGGTGCAGCAGGTTGCACGGTAGTGTGGTGGTCGGAACAAATAGAAACCTTGGCGTTCTTCTGGTTGGCGCTTGGGACTTGAACTTTTGGTGTTTCTATATGAACTATAATAGGGAGGCTAAAAGTTAATCTCTTCGGAGGCTTCAGAAGTCAGCCAAGAAATAGCATCCCCTTGCGGGGAGAACAAGCAGAAAAAGAAAAAAACAAAATATATACAAAACGGATGCAACAGGGACCCAAAACAGGGGCAAAAAAGACCCCAAACCCCTTACTTAGTTCCCCAATACCCAACCTTTAAAGTTTTTGAATTCTTATAGTTTAACAGCAATCTGAAAGATTAACCGTTTATTTCCGGAACTTATTGGCGAAGTAAGACTATAAAAGGGAGGCCAAAAAGTGTAACGTTTAGGAGGCTTCAGACGTCAGCCAAAAAAGAGTATCCGAGTATCCCATTATTGGCTCCGAACATGAAGTTGGTTGCGGTACCCAGAGCACCCAATACCCCTTAATTAAGGAATATACCTTAAATCACAATACTCAGGCGCCCCTTTAATTTAAGGTACATTCCTATTCCTTAATCCCCTTATAGAACCCTTATAGAAACCCTTATAGATCCCTTTAGGGAACCCTAAGAATTTACGGTACATTCCTTTTTTTAAAGGGGTATTGGGTTCTCTGAGAACCAACGAGTCCTTAATTTAAGGTACATTCCTGAATTAAGGGGTATTGGGTTCTCTGAGTAGAGGCCCAAAACCTTTAGTCTGATTGTTAAGGCCCCCTTTGTTTTTTGGGGGCTCGGGGTCCAGAGCTTGAGGTTTGGAGTGGGGGTTTGCTTTAGGGGTTTAGGGGTTTAGGAGTTTAGGAGTTTAGGGTTTTAGGGTTTAGGGTTTTGGGGGTTTAGGAGTTTAGGGTTAGGGCTTAGGGCTTTAGGGTTTAGGGGTTTAGGAGTTTAGGGTTAGGGCTTAGGGTTTAGGGCTTTAGGGCTTTAGGGTTTGGGGTTTAGGGTTTCGGGGTTTCAGGGCTTGGGGTTTAGCGTCTATAAGGTTTTATGGGGCTTGGGGTTGGGAGGGTTTGGGGCCTCCCTACGAACTCGAAGTCGCGTAGTGCAGACCAGGGCGCCCCCGAAATGATGTAAAACAGTACCTTAACCCACCAAAACCCGCTTTTTCTGTAGGTTCTTACTCAAAACCCTAATAATTATGGGATTTATAGGGACCCTACCAACAAGTAAGTGATGGTGGGTTAAGGTAGAGCATGACTCAAGGGCTCTATTTCTTCGAGTCTTTGACAATGCTGCCCAAGGGAGCGCAAGATCCTTGGAATCCCGACTGCAAACCAGAAAGCCTTGAAAGCTTCCGTAAACCGAAGCCATGCAACCTCATTTTTGTTTATGAAACCCCGAATCCCTAAATCTGCTTAGACCTGCTGAACCCCTGAAGTCCCCAATCTGTAACCCTCAAAAACTCCCGGGTTCTTAGTAGGAAAGGGGGGAATGGGTTATTTACACTACTTTGGGGGACCTTAAGGGACTATCATAGGGATCCATTCCCCCATTCCCTACTAATTAAGAACCAGACAGAAAACCCTGCGACACATGAGCCCATCAAGAGTTTAGAGGTACATGTCTATGGCACCGGTCGTGAAGCCCGAGATTCGAATGCGCTTTCCCGCGCCTGGGCTGCATGGAAGCAGGTTCGAGGTTTTGGGTTATGGTAGGGTGAAATATTTGAGTACGGATCTGCGGACTTTTGAGTTTAGGGGTTTTGACTGCAGGGTGTTTGAGTTTAGGGCTTATAGGACCACGTCCTACACTCGAATGGAGTCTAAAGATGTTTGCAAGAAAAGGTTTGAAGGTTGGAGAACTTAGGCCGTAAAGGGGTTCCTTTGCGGTACCTGCACGGCCACAGACACTAGGGCAGCATATGGAAGCGTAGGGGTGAGAAATGTCAAATGGTTCTTCTAGGGCTCAAAGCGCGCTGCTCGCTGCACGGCCACCTCAATCCTACACGACAAAAACACCCTGAGCCCGACTCACACCACCCTCAAAGCCCTAAAACCTAAAGCCCTGAAACACCAAGCCCAAAGGCAGCAAAGAGCCCTCAGAAAAGAAATAAACAAGCAGCCGAAGCCGTGTAGTGTTAGTGCACTTGTGCACGCAATGACATGAGAGCGCTCTTGTTGCACGCCGCAGTTTGTTGACCAGTTGTGAAGTGTCGGAGCCTCGTGATTTTCAACACCCACCCTCTCCACCCTTGAAACAGTGGTGTCTTACCGCCGCCGTCCGCCTCAGCGACTTTTGCCCTGGAGCGAACAGGACGACTTGCAACGCCTCCTACTGTGCGCTTCCAAAAAGAGGGCTGCTCGTAGACTTTGACATGTCTTTCGTAGGCTGGGCGCTGTGAGCTCGGAACGTCATAGAGGATTTCTTAACAATAACCTACAACTTATTACCATCACCTTGGTTTCCACAATGAAAATTTCAATATAATAAAGCCCCTAAACCATATTCTAATTATGAAGCCCCTCTTCCTCCAACCCTTATGTGACCCGTAGTATTGAACCCGATTGACACAATTGGGGTTTGGGGTTTAGGGAGTAAGGCCAGTGTTACGATCCGTATTAAACCCTAAACCCTAAAACCTTTAAAAAAAATTCTAAAACCTAAACATTAAGCCGTTCAAGGCCCTGGCGCATCTGGACGGCACAGCAAGACACCAGTCGGTCGGCAGCGAGGCCAGGGCTCTTAAGCTTTAACAGCCTCTTTGTTGTCATTGGTCTACATCCCTGGGGGGTTCTAAGGACCCAACCCCAAACACTAAACCAAAGCTTGGGGCGTTTGGGCCCGAAGTATCTCCATATTTTATATCATTTCCCAGCTTTCAGGGGCTTGAGTGCCTTGTGTTAGGACCTTTGGGACTCTGTTCGGATCGGAAGAATTCTAGCAGTAAATTGCGGGCTTTGTTGGGCTAAGGTTAACGTGAGAGTAGGAGTCCATACCCAGAGAGCCCTCAACCTCTTAAGCATTGGGGAGTATGCCGTGCAGTACAGAGGGCTTCTTTCTTAAGGCATGATCTTGTATTGCCGGGTTTTTCGGGCTCCCTGGGCAGGAAATTGTCAAGATCAGTGTCCCTCAAACAAGTGATTGGGGTTTCTAGCATTCGCTCCATACGCTGTTTACTGTTTCAATTGTTGCTACAGCCTTGTAAGCTACTTCGTTTCAAATGCTTAGCGAGACTGATCCTAGCAGGTTGCACTGTCGTTATTTCCGAACCATCAGTGGGCCATCTTGAAAGCCCAAAGTCATGCCCAAAATTGAGGAGTATGGAATTCCGTTGGGTGTCTATGCACCGTCTGCGTGTGAAGTATGACGGCGGCTGCAGTTAGGTATGCTTCTGTTGCTGGATCCTCCCAGTATTACATTTTTACCCTGCTTCGCTCTTGGAGTTTCAATGTGTGGAGCTGGATAAAACGAAAAGAGGAAGAGGAGCACCCTTATCATTGAAGGGATACTAGTACTTACAAGCTAGGTACTAGTACTATTCCTTCTGGTTCCTTCATACTGCTATACGAGAGTATGCCCCAAAATCGTAGTTTAAATGAGATAGCCCCTACATTATGATGGTTCTAGATGTCCGAGAACGGCAATTGGGATGTCTTGGGCTGACCCGTACAATGAGGGGAAGTGGGTGGTTTCGTAATGGCTCTTGCAAAGTTTAGGGTTTAGGCTCTTTTAAACGGTAGAATGGTTCTTTTGTGATTTGCCCTGAGCACATGGGGGAAAGCCGGGTTTTGTAGAACTTGCCGTTTGGTGTGCACCCTCGCGCGGCGCCACCTCTTGGACAACGAATTGCGGGTGCTCAATGCCGAGGTGTCAGCCCGCTGAGGTGCCAGTGCCAAATGCTTTTCCTCCTCCCAACGCATGAGAGTGTCTCTCTGGAGGCACTGCCTGGTCACTGGGATCAGTTCAAGAAGGGGAGGACCCAGGAATCACAATGAAGACGTTGCTCAAAAATCTGAACTCGAGCCTACGATCCAAAGGAAGGCCGCTTCACGGAGGAAGCAGCAACCAACCGCAGACACGACTTCGAGGCGACCTCTTCGGATACTGTAATGGAGGGACTGGACCCTCAGCTCAACGAGGCAATGCTGAGATATCATTCGAACAACGTGCTCCCCAACCTCACGAAGCTCTTCGAACAATGTGGTATTTTCTATGGCCAGGTCATGCAGGAGACCTGCATCAAGCCCCAAGATGCCAAGGTGCCAGTGCTGTGGCAGACGGTATTTTTTCCGCCAGTCCCAAGAAGAGCACGATCTTCATTCTTCAGCAGATGACCTGATAATTAGAACAGGGCTTCATACAGAACCTCCAAAACCCATTAGCAATTTTTGCGAAAGCTCTGCAGCAAGCCAGCAGCACCCTCAAGAAGGGCCAGGGTTTGAATCTGGATGACACTACGCGCTGTCTTTGTTGGACAAAGTCAGTCCAAATCTTGAGGGTTTACTATAGGGGCCTCAATGATTACCTATATTGTTTTGGGGGGTTTCCTTACTATAGTTATAGTACAATAAATATACCCACAAACCTTATTCCACTTTCTTAAGGCCCCTATATTGGTTGGGAAACAGTAAAAATGGCACCTGAGGCGTGCTTTCGTGACCGAGTCCAGGCACTCTGTATGACAGTGTTTAATGGGCTCTACCAGGGTTGGCGGGATTTGGGGTGATATAGGGGCCTAAATGATTACCTATATTATTTTGGGGGTTCCCTATTATGACTATATTCAAAAGGACCCCAAAATCCTATTTTGATTATTAGGGCCCCTATATTAAAATGGGCCTTATGTTGGAATCCGCTTGAAAGGTTCGAAGTGACAACCTGTTTGGGTGATTTGGGGACCTGGTAATCGGTAGACAGCAAGAGTTCCGTGTTGTATGTAGACGAAGTGCCCAACACAGGGCAGCCCTACTTACCACCCTCCGTATGTCCGACCTTCAAAGTCCGCTGATCCCTCAACAATCCCGCCTGCTGAACGTGTAAACTTGTCTAAACCCAAAATAGCCAGATCCTGTTCCCTCAAACCCTTGATTGTGCAGACTTCAAGTCCCAACAAAACTTTATCAGATCTCTGCAAACCCTGTAGACAGAAATGCTA
Source organism: Symbiodinium necroappetens (assembly GCA_905231915.1). Classification (NCBI taxonomy): domain Eukaryota; class Dinophyceae; order Suessiales; family Symbiodiniaceae; genus Symbiodinium; species Symbiodinium necroappetens. The sequence goes on along the minus strand of CAJNJA010049154.1, from coordinate 13,299 downwards.
CAACCCAAGTGTCCTAGCTCCCAACACTTTCAGCCTCCTAAAAACCTAGAAGCCTTTCAAGAGCTCGTCCGTTGCTTCGGAGGACGAACCTTGGGTCCACAGCCTGCTCTTGGCTGAGGCTTGGGCAGCATCTGGCATGGAGCTCTTTCTGTTGCAGGGTAGGTAGGGTTTAGGGTTTCGGGTTTAGGGTTTTGGGTTTAGGGTTTTAGGGTTTAGTGTTTAGGGTTTGGGGTAGGGCTTAGGGGTAAAAGAGGGATCCGAACAGTTAGTGATACGGTGTATCATCATGACCCATACTAAGGAATATACCATAATTCCCATAGATTAGGGTCCTTAATGTAATGCTAAGGATTTACATCATCAACAGTAGGATTCTCAAGAACCCTGAATGTTTGTTGCTGTAGCAGACCCCGACTGGCATTGAGCTCCTGTTTGGCTCCGATAGTAAGAGGCAAAGCCCTCAAACCCTAAACCCTAAAAACCTAAAACCCTAAACCCTAAACCCAACAATGGAGCTTGGGGCTGGGCCTGCGGATTGAGGAGCTCAGGCTTCAGGAGGTTTAGGGTTTCTAAGGGTCTGAGTATGTAGCCTTTAACCTTTTTGGGCCCTACCTAGGTCCCTGAGTAGTACCCTTTTGCCCTTTTTTTTTAGGGCCCCCTTACTAAAACCGAATAGTAGGAAAAAGGGTACCCTTATTATAAAGGGGCTACTCAGGAACCAAGCTACAGAAACCTACTATAATCAAAAGGTTAACCTTTTTGGGCTGGGTACTCAGCCCCTAAGGTTTAGGGTTGATGGACTAGGGTTTAGGGTTTTGGGAGGGGTTTCAGTAGTTGAGGGTTTAGGGTTTAGGGTTTTGTTTAGGGTTTAGGGTTTAGGGTTTTGTTTAGGGTTTAGGGCTTAGGTTTCAGTAGTTCTCTGGTTTGCGGGTCCCGTCGGGGGCGTGACCGGCAAAAAGGAATCCAAAACAGACCTTCACTTAAAACGTCCCTATCACTATCATTTAGTGGAGTCATCCGTATTTTAGGGATCGATTGCGCCCTTTCCACCCCTGAAGAGGAGCCCTTAACACAGCGACCCTAAAAGGAACCCTTCAGGGGCAACGAAGCCCAGGTGAAGAGGTGGACCGGGCTGGCATCCCTGATTAACACCAGCTGCCTGGCTGAATGATGACAAGCATTGCTTCTAATCTAGGGTTTAGGCATGTCTTTTTTTTAGCATTAAGGGGCCCGAAAATTTAGGGCTCAGGGTTTCAGAAAAGCCCAACAACCACGAACCCCTAGACCCTAAACTTTAAAACCCTGAACCCTAAGCACCCTAAACCATAAAGCCTAAACCCTAAACCTTAAACCCTAAACACCCTAAACTCTAAACTCTAAACCTCAAAACCCTAAACCCTAAACCCTAAACACCTTAAACCCCCAAACCCTTAAACCGAAGAGGAAGAAGCCCCTCAGAGAAGCCAAGGCTTCAACTCCAGAGGCGAACCCATCGTGAGCCTTGGCTTTCCTGGGTTCTTGTTAAGGGATTTAGGGCTTTAGGGATTTAGGGATTTAGGGTTTAGGGATTTAGGGTTTAGGGATTTAGGGATTAGGGTTTAGGGTTTAGGGTTTAGGGTTTAACTTAAGTTACCATAATAGGATTTAGGGATTCAATTTAAGTCTAGGTCCCTGAGTAGTACCCTTTTGCCTTTTGTTTTTTAGGGCCTTCTTCTTAGCAGCCCAATAGGTAAACTTTAAACTTTTTGGGTATATTAAACCCCCTACTAAAAGAAAAGTTTAAACTTTTTTCGGGCAGGGTACTGGGCAGCTAAGTCTTTACTACAACCGAATAGTAGGAAGAAGGGTACCCTTATTTTCAAGGGGCTGCTCAGGAACCAAGTAATTTAATTTAAGTTACCACAATAGGGATCTATACCAAATAATATGGTTTCCTTAGTATGGTAACTTTAAAGTAAAACCCTTAACAAGAGCCTTGGCTTTTCAGCCGCGGCACTTCCGAGTTGAGCGGGCGGAGGTTTTTAAGGTTTAGGGTTTCGAGGTTTAGGGTATAGGGTCTAGGAGTTTGGGGTTTAGGGGTTTAGGTCGTGGTGACTATACCCAGAGAATGAGAACCCAATACCCCTTAATGAAGGAATATACCCGTAAGCTATAGGGGCCTTAATATTATAATTTAAGGTATATTCCTTAATAAAGGGGTATTGGGTTCTCTGTGTAGCTGAGTGGGTGGCTTTTCGGGTTTAGGGTTTGAGGTTTAGGGTATAGGGTTTAGGAGTTTAGGGTTTAGGGGTTTAGGGTTTCGAGGTTTAGGGGTTTAGGGTATAAGCTTTTGGGGCTTAGGGTTGAGGGTTCAAGGCTTGCAGCAGGCACTTGGGTAGTTCTCTCAGTCAGGGTCCCTTTTTCGGTCCCCCAAAAGAGTACGGCACCCTTATCAAAGCCTCATGGCTCCCTTTTTGAAAGGGTCCTAAAAGGGACCCGAATGTAGAGAACTATTCACTTCGTAGCTGAACCTTGCGAAGCATTTGAAACTCTACCTGAAACAAAAGGTAAATCTGTTTGAGCCGCAGAGGCCGTAGTTCCCCGAAATCAGTGGGAGCTTCTAGTTTAGAGGTTTGGGGTTTAGGGTTGAGGGTTTAGGGTTTGGGGTTTAGATCAGAGGTCTGTTTTGAGCCGTCTGGTCCTGAGCCGGGGAACTTGTTTGTACGGCACCCTTTCGTTTGTTTATGCTCTGACCCCTAAACCCCAAATAGGTAGTTCTCTAAATTAGGGTCCCTTTTTGGGTCCCCAATATAGCACGGCACCCTTCAGAAAAGGACCCCAAAAAGGGACCCTAATCTAGAGAACTACTCAAAACCCCAAGCCCCAAAACCCACGTCTTAGTCTTTGAGGCGTAGGAAGGGCAAGGGGCTTAGGGTAACGTAGGGGCCTCAATTATTTTCAAAAGCGCTTCGGGACATATTCAGAGTGTACAGTTACAGAAGCTGCATGTTTATGTAGGTTTCTATATGTCATTGTAGCTCAGGGTTTAGGCCTTAAGGTTTTCGCTTTACAGGGCTGTGCGTTGCGGCTTCAGGGGCAGTGGAGTTTAGGATACCTGGATGACCCCAAGACTTTGCAGAGAGGTCAAGTTGGGCTCTTTAGCAGGTGGCAAAGAGGGCCTGGGCTTAACAGGAGTGACCATGCCTGCTTAGGCCGCCGATCCTAACAATTCGTGGGGATGAAGGTTGTGGGCTTAGTGCACGATCGTTGCGAACGATGGTGTTTCCTGGCACATGTATTCAGATGCAGAATGTCACGCAGCTGCGAGAACCCTAACACCAGAAGCCAAGACTGTATCTAAGGCGCTGAGTAGGTAACCTTTGACCTTTTCGGGGCTTATATAATCCTACTATACTCAAAAGGTTAACCTTTTGGGGGGGGGCTACTCCGCCCCTAAGATCAGGTTTTGGGTCTGGGAGGTTCCAAACTTGGGCCCAGGGCATAGCTAAGTCGGACAACTCAAGCTTCCTGAGTAGGCATACTTGGGTGATATTCCCAGCACGCTTTGAATTTGCGCCAGATTTCGGAATACTGAGCTGAGGAACACCATTCGCGACTGCCTGAAGATGCTCAGAGATCTACCCGATCTGGATTTCGTGCCCTTTGGCTTTGAAAGCCCGTAAGATCTGGTTTAGGCGCTTGTAAACTGAGTAGCTCCCTATACCCTAAGCCGCAGGGGTAGCTCCGGAAACAAGCCGCCCCCTTCGGTTACGAGTTCCATACTTCTTAAACTCCATACCGTGGTTTGGAGAGCTCGTACAGGCGCAGCGGGCTGCAGAGTGCTTGCTTGCATTGGGTTGCCAAGTAGGGACCGGGGTGACCAGACACTACGCCCGGAACAGCCTACAAGATCTCGATTCCAAGCTTACGACAAATCAAGCCAGAAAAGCGTGCAGGGCACTGAGGCATTTAGATACAACTATACCCAAAGCCCTAAACCCTAAGACAGAGCTCTGAATATTCAGTATCAGTACTCATATTCCCCTGCAGTGCTGATATCATCATCGTATAACTTGCGCCCGAAGCCTTCAAGCCCCTAATCTAGATTCCTGAGTGAACCCTTTTTGCCCGTTTTGTTGTATGGTTCCTTTGCTAAAGCTGAACAACAGGAAAAAAGGGGCACCCTTCCTGTTAAGGGGTCACTGAGGAACTTAGAAATGCACAGCATTTCTTCTTGGGACCTTGGTGCCCCATAACCTAATACCTTAAACCTCTTAAACCCCTAAACTTAAACTCCCTAAACCCTCTAAAACCCTTCCGAACCCTACATGCACAAAACTGATAGGAACCTGCGCAGCCTTCAGAAAAGCGCCTTATGACTAAACCCTTATAGGAAGCCCCTACATCAAGCAAGTTTAAAAGCCCCTTATGAATCCCCCCTGAGGTAGATCCCCGAAGCTCGCATCACTCTGCCTAATCTGGGGGGGCCTACATGCTTACCCATATTATTTTTTGGGGGTTCCTTATTATAAATAAAGTATAATGGGCCCCAAAGCCCCATTCTAATTCATTATTAAGGCCCCTACAGTACGCCCTAAACCCAAAAACCCTAAACCACTAAACCCTAAACCCCTAAACCCAAAAACCCTAAACCACTAAAACCTTAAACCCAAAAACCCAAAAACCCTACATTACCACGTCACTGAGGCTCATTGAGGATTGGCTTTTCAGAAAGCCAGGAGCAGAGACAGCGAAAAAGGCGTAAGGGTGTTTTGTGGTTTTTGGGGGATTTTAGGGTTTAGAGTTTTAGTTTAGGGTTTTGGGGTTTAGGTTTTGAGGGCTTTGAGTTTTAGGGTTTTGGGGTTTTAGGTTTTTAGGGCTTAGAGTCTTAGGGTTTTGCGGGTTTAGGTTTTTCGGGATGGGGCCTTAGGGCTTGCAGGGTTTGGAGTTCAGGGTTTACGGTCTGGATTTCGGCACCAGAGACTCCCAAAGCCACTAACCAAGGAATATACCTTGAATTATTGGGGAGTCTCCGCAATATTGTCTGGGCATGATTCTTGATTACAGGGGCTTGGGAGTCTCTACGTATCACAGTATAGCGCCAGAGTCTCAGGGTTGACGGGCTCAAGGCTTTGGGTTTAGGTTGGATACTGCCCCCACTCAGTCACAGGCGAGTAATATTCATAATATGCATATATAAGGCCCTTAATAGTAGCCCTATTATAGACTGTTACTGTATGGGGGCAGTACCCAAGGTTTAGGATTCAAGGATCGGGACTTGTGATTGTTAACTGAGAGCAACAAAGAAGCAGAAAACCAGTGCAGCGCGTAAATCATCACCCAGACGTCGTTATCCACTGCGTGAATGACTCTTGACAACTATAGCAGTTCGAATCATCGACCGTAATCCCCCTGAAAGTCACCTAGGAACGTGTAGTGGACTATGCCCCAAGACCCTATTCCAAGTATGAAAGCCTGTACATGAATGCGCCTTGCTAACGTTTCTCTGAACCCTAAACCCGAACCACTACACCCTGCTTGGTTGCGACACAAAACATAAGGTATGTTCCCGCCTTTGATTCGAAACGAAACTTCCTTATCAGCAAGTGTAATCCCAAAAATCCCTTCTCGGAATGGACCTTGTTCACCCGCCTCCGCTGGTTGGAACAATCAGGAACGCTTCGGAGAATCTTGGATGGTCTAGATGTGGATGTTTTTTAAACCCGAAAGCATAGGATTTTTCGGGGGTAAGGCCTTAGGGGTTGGAGATTCGAGGGCATCAGGACCGAAGCTGCCTTAGAGGGGTACACGGCAGTTCTTGCTTGAATGCTTCAAAAGCTTCAGCCGTAATCCTGAACTCTTAGCCGAAAGATCTTAAAGCACTGCTCGGCGTTGTTCTTCTGGTTGACTCTTAGGACTTTAACTTCTTGGGTTTCTATATGATCTGGAATAAGTAGGCGACAAATTTAGCTTTTGTGAGGGGTTCAGAAGTCAGCCAAGACTGAACCCAAAATTCTAGCTCCGCCCTTGTGCATCCTTGGCCCCGAAACCTTTGAACTACGTCACATTAAACCCGAGACCTCACATGAACACTTCCGGTATCCATGGGCATCATCGCAGCCTTGAGCGCCTGAGCGCAACAGTCTCAATCTCAAGAAAACAGATATTCTCAAACCCCGCACGTAAGGCTCCGAACGATTGCCATCAGCATGAGATGTACTACCATCAGCGTTATACTATTACTTCCATTTTGAAGTCATCATGGGCTTTCTTCAAAGAGGATTCCGGTATGTCTCCCTTTGCAACAAGGGTCTTTGACATAAAGTATCATCAAGGGGTTTGAATAATCAGTAGTATTATCGGCAATCGTCCCTCTGCGCGGATCGCATATTAACCCCCAAAACCCTGCTATAACTGACAGGTGCCTATAGTAAGGTTCCATCGTCACGAAACTTGCCCACCCCCAAGCCCTGACTTAACAATAACCCCAAACCCTCAGCCCCAAAAAACCCTGAACCCTAAACCCTAAACCCCAAAAAACCCTCAACCCCAAAAAACCCTAAAACCCCCAGAAAAAAATCCTCAACCCCAAGCCCTTCTCGAAGCCATGGCCGACTCGTCGGCAACGCCAGCTTGGGAGATTCGCCCGGCCAGAGCCGAGGATCTCGAGGCGGCTTAGGGTTTAGGGGTTCAGAAAGTTTAGGGATTAGGGTTTAGGGTTTAGTTTAAGTTACCATAATAGAATTTAGGGATTTAATTTAAGTCCAGGTCCCTGAGTAGTACCCTTTTGCCCTTTCTACTTTAGGGCCCCCTTACTAAAACCGAATAGTAGGAAAAAGGGTACCCTTATTATAAAAGGGGCTACTCAGGAACCAAGTTTAGGGTTTTAGGGTTTAGCGTTCGGCTACTTAGAGGTTCAGAGAGGACTTGGTAAGTAGGGCTATAAGTACCCAAATTAGGGCTATAAGTAGATAAGACAACTTAGGGCTTTTGGGCATTAGGGTCTAGGGCTTTGGGGATTTAGGGGCTTAGAGTTTAGGGATTTAGGGCTTTAGGGCTTAGGACTTAGTAAGTAGGGCTATAAGTACCCTAATTATGGCGATAAGTGACATAACTATAGTGCCCTACTTATGTAGATATAGCTATACTTACCTGATCCTTTGAGTCGCGGGGCGAAGAAGTTGCAAAGTCTAGGGGGGCGGGGGTCTTAGGAGTTAGAATAGGATCTCACCAGGTATTGCAGTACATTGAACTACGGTTGATGATTTAAAGCCTGCATTACCTTAAGGACCATGGGAATTATGGTATATTCCTTATTAAGGGTGATGCAGGATTTATATCATCAGCAGTAGGGGGTGTAACGGGACACTATTTCATCTTTCCATAAAAAACTTCCTGCTTGACTTGCACATTAACTTCTGACGGAGATTTTATATATATATATAGATACATAGATAGATAGATAGATAGATAGATATATAAAACTCACTATACGCACGTAAGTAATGATGTACGCATGCATGCGTTCCCACGCTGCATCGAAGCAGCTCCACGGAGACGCCTGAGTAACGAACGATCCTCCTCAAGCCTTTCAAAAACCCTTTGTCATAAAGGTATATGTACCTCAACCTACCAAAACCCCACTGTTTGTGGGTTCTTATTTTTGAACCCCCCATATGGGATTTATAGGGAGCCTACAACAAAAAGTAAGCTGCGGTGGGTTAAGGTCTGTGTTGTGTGGCCGCTGCATGCACAAGTGTATGCCACATCTAGTGGCAGACATACATACATCAGAGTTTAGGATACATACAGATTAAGGCGCTACCACACGACCATCCCTCAGAAACCTCAACACGGCCGTAACCCCTGAAATGCTGACGTCCAAACACCGTCTACAAGCCTTGATCACTACATCTGAGCCCTTACCCCCAAACCTCCGAACCCAAAACACTAAAACCATTTTCCGAAAAACAGCGAATGAAAAAAAGAGTTGCCCCCTGAACCCAAAAAACATGTAGATCCTTCTTGAGCCCCGCTGAAAGCACACATCAGGCCATTCAGTGCGTCCACCGGGCTGCCTTCAGCGCAGAGGCTACGATTGCTTTCAGTGGCTTCCCTTGGTTGCGGGGTACAGCGGTCGCTGGGTTAAGAAGAGCTTTGCTATGTAGTTTGCGAACTGCCTAGACCCTAAGCCCTTGGGTTTAGGAGGTCTACAGTGGTGTGGTACCGGTTTAGGATTTACGGAGTGCGGAACAGGGTTTTCTCTTCGGTTCGGAAATCAGATTTGGGTTCTTCAGATGCGGCTTTTAAAGATTACTGGGGTTTTTGGTAGGTTCCCGAAATTCCTGCGCTTTTTGGTAGGGGCGTAGGCCTACCATCTGGAACCCTTCATCTTCTACAACTACCAGTTGAGCTTTGCTCTAGCTTCGCTCTTTCAATGCATTGATCCAGCTTATCCCTTCTTGAATTGGTGTGTCTGTGGGCATGCATCGTGGATTCAGAGTGTAGTAGTTACTGCAGTCGCCAATGTGTGTGGTGCAAGAAGGGTGAAGAGTCGACTTAGGAGCTTGCCCTCCTAAAACCCAAACCTGGAGTGTTCTGCTTAGTAGCTGAATAAGTACGCTTTGACTTTTTGGGATAATATGACTCCTTATGAAACTGAAAGTGTACACTTTTTTGGCTTATGAATTCAGCAACTAAGTCAGGGTACCGGATTCAATGGTTATGTTTGCTTCAAGGACTGAGCCGCGGATGATGGTTTAACAGCCCCTGCCAATTTCACTTCCCTAGCAGCTTGCCCGTAATCAAGACCCTACACTTGGAGTTCCCAAACAAAAAAATTCCACAAGCTACACGCTGCGTGTTGCAAGGCACAATAGTTTGGCGCAGTACAGAAGCCTGTAAATGGGAATTGCTAAAGAACTTGCGGCAAACAGGCAGCAACAGCAAAGAATCCCACAACAATGCTGGCACAGTTATGAAGCTTATTGACAAGAACCGAAACCCGTTGCTGGAAGCTGAAGCACCCAAGCCCAAGAGGATAAGGTCAAGAGGATGGTAGTAGCACATGGTTGTGGAGTAGGTCATGGCAGCAATCTGAAACGCCGCACCTTGCAACTTTCCGACAGAGGAAAACGAGATCATCGTCAGCTTAGTTGCGGCCATCCTCGAGGACACCACAGCCACAAACGCATGGAACATGGAGGATACTCCAAAAACTCTGGTCTCACCTTGATTCCGCACCATAGAGACTAGGTTCCCCAGGAGTCCCTTTTGCCCTTTTTCTTTTTGGGTTCCCTTAATTAAAACCAAGTGGTAGGAAAAAGGGCACCCTTATTTTTTTTAAGGGGCTACTGGGGAACCTAGGAGATACTGTTGATGATATAAATCCTGCATTACCTTAAGGACACTAAACTAGGGGAATAATGGTATACTCCTTGCTATGGGTGATGCAGAATTTGTACCATCAACCGTACTATGCTACAGATTACTCTTGCCTGGGGTTTTCGGCAACATGGAGATTAGCCTCGGCTGCCGGGTGACCTTGCATTATTGATTTCTCCAGATAGTACGGTTGATGATATAAATCCTGCATTACTCATAATAAGGAATATGCCAGAACTCCCATAGTTGAGGGTCCTTAGCCATGCAGGATTTATATCATCAACAGTATGATGATCCATAGTGAGTGTAGGGGAGGATGTGCTTGAGCTCTTCGGAACGTGGCTTCGCTGTAGACGATGCAGCCTAGGCCCGTTACTCATGCACACGACCATGTGGATTCCACCAAAGCGCGGGCTGCAGCGCAGCTAGAAACTTCACTACAGTGGCCATGAGTGCTATGAAAACTCGTGCGGTGCAGAGCCCTCTTTTGCCCATCAGTTCGACATCGCAGAACCCATGGAGAAGGTGGGCCGCCTACGAAGACAAAAAAAAGGCATTCGCTGTGTGCCTTGGATGGCTGTGTTCGGGTGCTCAGGCTAAAGGCCTTGGGCCTCCTGTGCAGAGTTTAGGGCTTATTTTAGTGGCCTGAATAATTACCTACACTATTTCGGTGGTTTCTTAATATGATTATAGTATAAAACTACGCTATTCCAATTATTAAGGCCCCACATTAGCCGGCTCCCAGCTTCAATGACCTTGCCCAGAGACCTAGGTGTTTTCGATCTTAAACCCCCGTTAAACTGCATCCCGAGCGAATTCTATGAGCCTTACAAACCCTTGAGCCCCAAACCAGCAGGACTCGACCGCTGCACCTACCACCTCATTGGTCGCTGCGATCGAGGACAAGCGTTCAGCTTCCAAGACCCTGTCAAGGATCCAATAGAAGGGCTGGACCGGGCTGGAATCGTGACCTATGTTATTGCTCCGGGTTCCATAATATGAGTATGCAAAAACTTATCATCAACCGAGAAACCATTGAAGTCATCAAGGCTCTTCTACTACTTCATGGGTTCATTTTTTTGTGTCCTTTGAGGGTGTGTTTTTTGGTCCGGTTTCCCCTAACAACACGCAAAATCCTAAAGCCTGCAAGCCCTAATAGCTCAAAACCATGAGTTGCTTTTTGTTCATTCACACGTGTGAACGTCAATCTGAAGCTAAGCAAGATCCAACTAGCCCCGAATGACAACCTGACAAGTCAAATCACCCTCCATCACTCACCCTGAAATTATTCCTTCGAGTTCCTTTTGATACTGCAAGTTACCTACTACGCCGCACCTTTTTTGAAGCTTCTTCTGGACTACCAACGTGATGCGCTGGAGGACGCAACGGTTCTTAACATTAGTTCAGTGGTGAGGGTCTAGGGTTTAGGGTTTAGGGTGGTTCCATGCTGAGTGGAGGGGTGCATTCTTTGGACAATTCCCCCGTTTTCAAGGCCTGGGCATGAAATGCCGAAAGAGGGAAGAACGCAGATCCACAGCATGTCTTGATACCGCGCTACTAGCGCTGCAGGCAGTCGCATAAGCAATACTTAGTGAGTTTGCGCCAGTAGTGTGCTTAACAGGGCAGTCATCTACCATTAGAGGAAGTAATGACAGCAACAAGGATGCTGATAGACCTAAAGGTCACGGCTAGTGAGCGCATATACACATGTGACACTATAAACCCTAAACCCTAATCCCTGAACCCTAAGACCATAAACCCTAAGCCCTACTAACCCTATTCCAAGCCTTCAGGCCCCTGTTTTCAGCCCAAAACATCCCAGCGTCCAGGGCCGTGTCGTTGGGCATGTCCTTTTCAGCACAGCCCGGTTGGAGCCAGAACAGGACGTACCTGGGTCGCTTAGATCCTTTGGGTTCTTGGGTCTCTGGTTTCAGGCTTTAAGGCTTTACGGCTTTATAGGAAACCCAGCATCACAGGACTGGAGCAAAAGTTTCTGCATGCGTTCAGTGCCTTTCTTGAAGGTTGCGGGATTTCTTCGGAGGCTCTGCTAATCCAGAGCCGTGGAGCAAGCATTTGCCTCCTCTGCCATGCCGGGTAGTACACGCAGCACCTGTAAATAAGCTTTGAGATCCAGTGCAAGGGGCCACACAAAACCTTTACACTGAAGAAACAACAAAAGCTAGCAAAAGCCTCAATCTACGAGCAACTTGAGCGAAACACAATTCCCTAAACGCGCGACTCCCCAAGTCTGCTCACTGTCACTATCTCGCTGCTTTTATGGTAGAAAGTTGCCAAAATTCCCCTAAACCCTATAAACCCTAAAACCTAAAACCCGGAAAAACGCTATAAACTCGTATAATTCCTGTAACCCTAAGCTCCGAACCTGCACATCTCAGGTCAAGGCAGCTATCCTGGCGCCCCTCGCCGTTCTCCCGGAAGTTCAATCCAAAGGCGTCGTGAGCAGGAATGAAGCTTCAGGCTCTAGGGCCTTAGGGTTTTAGGGTTTAGGGGTTTATGGGTTTAGGGTTTACGGGTTTAGGGTTTAGGGCTCAGGCTCTAGGGCCTTAATATAGGGGCGTAAAGGATTACAAATACTATTTGGGGGGGTGGCTTCCTTCTTATAGTTATAGTATAACATACCTCCAAACCCTATTCTAGTTCTTGCGGCCCCTACACCAGGGCTTTAGGGCTTAAGTTTCAGAGGTTCTCCGGTGGTGGTAGGGGTCGGGGGTTGTCACGTCGTAAGCCGGTACTACGTACACTTACTAGTGTTGATGATATAAATCCTGCATTACCTCAAAGACCCTAAACCATGGGAAGTGTGGTATATTCTGCATTATGGGTAGTGCAGGGTGTATATCATGAACACTAGCATCGGATTTCTTTAAGGGTGCTTGTGATAGGGTTCCTGTACCATAAGACAAAATCCTAACGGGGGTTATGACTTTCTAAAATGTCCAGTTGTGCTTGAACGACCTGAAAGTTTCTTGGGCTCTAAGTGGGCTTCAGGGCTCAATAGTTCAAACTCTGTTTGGAAATTAGGGTTTAGGGTTTAGGGCTAAACAGAGAAAGAGAAGTTGCAGCAGCGCTTGCGGTTTGGGGATACAATATAGGGTTTAGGGTTTAGGGCTTAATAGAGAAAGAGAAGTTGCAGCAGCGCCAATGCAACGAGGCAAAACAAGCAAGACTGCATGAGCAGAGAGCAAGTGCTGCTTGCTTGCTACATGTATATCAAAAACGGTGGCCATGCAGGGTTGCGGGGAAGCGGGGTACTGCCTTGCCTAAGAATGTCTTGGGCATTCGGTATGGGCTCGGCAGTTAGCTTTGGGTCCTTGTCTTTTCCGTCTGAATGTGGATGTTGCTCCAAGTTAGATTTCCTTCTGGGGTCCACAGTGTAAGCGTGACGTACTCTGTGGGTACTCCGATGTCGAGAGTGTCCACTTGTAACATCACATACAAGATGCCCAACAACTCGAACCCAAGCCCCAAAAATGCTTGCATCCAGCTTCCAAACCTCCCAACCATCACGCCAAAGTTACTACTCATTACTAGGACGACTCACACTGCCTCACAACATTAAACCCCAAAACCCCAAGCCTTAAAAGCCCTAAACCCAAAACCCTAAACCCCAAAACCCTAAATCCCAAAACCCTAAACCCCCAAAACCCAAAACCTTCAACACCCTCAAGCCTAAACTCCTAACGCCTGGCACGCCTAGACCCTTGGGTTTAGGGTATAGGGTTTAGAGTTTAGGGTTTAGGGTTTAGGGATTCAGGCATCGGTGGCCAACTCATCCGCGCGGGGCTCCAGGCCCTTGAGGCCCAAGGGACAAGTTTGGTCTTCGTGCTTGGGCTCCCTGGATGCAATGGCAGGAGCAGTCTGCAGTGACATTCGTATTTTTCCAGTCGTAGCAGTAGCAGTGGCAGCAGGAGTAGT
>CAJNJA010049143.1:2530-16788 GCA_905231915.1 Symbiodinium necroappetens | reverse complement strand
GCCCGAGTAATGGCGGGGTAATCCACGGGTTTAGGGGTTTAGCGGTTGGGGGTTTAGAGGCTCGGGCTTTAGGGTTGAGGGTTTAGGGGTTTAGGGTGGGTTTAGGGAAGGATGTTGGGTTTTGGGGTTAATTTGGAGCCGGCCTAGTTTGGGGTGATGGGTTGCGAATGATAATAATAGCCGTGCTATTAACACGGCAGCAACAACGATACTGAAACTGCTAGTCATATACTCAAATATTGCAACAGGTCATGGCCACATTCAGCAATAACAAGAATGATAAAAAATGTGCTAGCCAGCATGCTAGTACAGTCATGCGATGTATAAGCACCAATCGGTAGCGGATTGAGGCCCTGGCATCTGCAGCTCCTTGCAGGGCTGCCGCCAGCCGCAGCGCACGCGGCCAGGAGCCTGCACTCAACAACAACACCCTAAACCCTAAACCCTAAACCCTAGCCATAGGCTCCATAGTAGTTCCTTGTTGGCATTACCTTATAGGATCCTAAATACAAACCACAAAAAGGAACTACTATGCAGCCTACGGGTGCACCCTAAATCCTGAACAAGACTGCAACCAGACCTGCAGCCCAAGGTCACCAGTTCTTAAGATGTGTTAAGTCTTAGGTTGCGGGTTGCGGGTCGGGGGCTGGGGTTTCAGGCTTCAGGTTGACCCGGACCCCCAAAATTTAAGTGGAACGACAGCCTTGTATAGCTGTTGGGGCATTTTTGCTGCATGCTTTCGGTAGGTTTTGTCATACAGCGCAGCGCCTGGGTAACCGACGCGGAGCGGCAGTCGGGGGTTTAGGGTGTTGCATGGCAGACCTCGCGTTTAGGCCAAAGCACCTACCTAAACCCAAAACCCGAAAACCCTAAAACCCTAAAACCCTAAACCCTACCCCTTTAGGTCAAGGGGAAAACTTCAGGAAGCCCTAGTAAGGAGTACGAGCCCTAAAATTGCAGGTTCTTTCGGGTTCAGCTCTGGCTTATAGGGCTCCCAAGTTCGCTGTAAAGGGGGGGGAGTGGGCGGGCGTCGGCTGACAGGAAGAGTCGCAACCAAAACTGCAGGGTTCAGATTTCTGCATCCCAACTTCTAGCTTAAATGAGGTGTCGGGGATTAGGGTTCCGAAGTAGGTGCAACTTTCAATGGGTGTAGGGTGGAGGGGGCTTCGGGTTTGCAAGATTAAGGCATCATCACCATCATCACCATGATCATCATCATCACCATCATCATCAGGTGAAAGCATCTCTGTCCTTTCGGTCTCTTGAAACGATGAAGACGCCAAGAGAGGGCCCAGGGCTAGCCAGGGCTCCGAGGGATCGGGCTTCCGAAGCCTCAGCCCTGAGGCCCTGAACATGTCAAGAGCTAGGGGTTGAGGGTTTAGGGTTTAGGAGGGTTTAGGGTTTAGGGTTTAGGAGGGTTTAGGGTTTAGGAGGGTGTAGGGTTTAGGAGGGTTTAGGGTTTGGGTTTTTGGGCTTAGCGTTCTGGGTTTTTGGGTTTAGGGTAGCAGCAACGAGCCTTCCAGTGCAGCAATGGCGGTGTTGATGGACCTAGGTTGTCAAGGGTTTAGGGCCTATAGGGCCTTAGGTCGTCAGTATAACGAGGCACGTACGCCGCCTAATACGAGAGGCTCACCCTAAACCCTGAACGGAATGCACCGCGCTACATCAGGCCCAAGAATGGGTACAAACCGAGAATGTAGGGGCTTTAATAATTAGAATAGGGTTTTGGGGTGTACTATACTATAACTATACTAAAGGAACCCCCAACATAGTATAGGTAATCATCTAGGCCCCTCTATAACGCGGGGCTTAGGTTGGTTTTGCGGTGTCAGCTTCAGAGCTACTTCAGCTCTGGCAGTTCAGGCAGCCAAAACCGACAAAATCCTCTTCCTAGCCCGCAACCCCAAAAAAAAAACAGCAAGCTGCAGTTGCATCCTAGAAGGTTTGAGGACTCAGAGCTTCATATTTCAATGTTTGCCGGGCTTCTGCTCTCGCATACCCACCTCCGTAGAGGGGCACACAAAGGGAACCATCATGTTGATAGCACCAAAAAAAGGCCACTCAGAGCCCGACATCTTCAAACACTTCCAATGAGGTTGAGGGCCTAGGGTTTATAGGGTTATAAGGTTTAGGAATCATCCGAACACCAAGCCTCGAAACCCAGAAAACCGGGAAAATCCCTAATCGCCGAAAATCCTTGGCCCCGCTTCAGCGATCAACCCAAAAAGGGGCTCTGGGTTTTGGGGTTTAGGGTTTCGGGGGCTCTAGGTTTAAAGAGATTAAACAGCTGAAGGCCTAAACCATGACAAGTTGAGCCCGCCAGGGTGCTGAACCTGAGCCCTGTCAGTCTGTCGGCCTGGAAGGTAGGCCCTGCATCTGGACTCCACAATTAGAAACGGCCTCAGGTTTGGAGTTCCCTAAAGCATCCCCGCCCAACTCCCTCCCAACCCCGAAATGTCAAATCCTGCCCTCATGGCAAGCGTGGCACCGCCCAAAGAATATAAACCCAAGCCCTAAATCATAAAGCCCTGAACCCTAAACCACAAAACCCTAAACCCTAAAACCCTAAACCCCTAAACCTTAAGGCCCGAGAGCCTCACCTCCCAGAACCCCTGAAAGATTTTAGGGTCTAGGTCGAGGGCTCCTCGGGTTTTGCGGAATTCCTCGTGAGCTGTAGGGCTTATAGGGTTTCGAGTTCAGGGACGACAAAAACGACCCAAACCTCTGAAAGCCTCTCCAGGGCAACCCTAAACCCTAAACCCCTAAACCCTAAACTTCCTAAGCCCTAAACCCCAAACCCTAAAATTCCTAAACCCTAAACCCTTGTAGTATGATAGCTTCTCATGAGAGTCCCAGCTGCACAGTGTCTGGCAGCAGGTGCTCTCTCCTGCGCCCCCCTAAACCCCCACTGGCTTTGGGGTGTTACGGCCTTTAGGGTTTAGGAGTTTAGGGCTTAGGGTTTAGGAGTTTAGGGTTTAGAGGTTTAGGGTTTAGTACGGCGAACCCTAAACCCTAAACCGTGGGGTCAATTTTTCAAAGGCACTTGGGTCGTGGCAGTGTGTTGAAGCTGCCAGAGGCTTTTGAGGCTGAGGCTGGCACAGGGTGGGTTGTTAACCGAAACCCTGTAATATAGGAGCCTTAATAATTAGAATAAGGTTTCGGGGTATACTTTACTATAGCAAGAAAAAGAATCCCCAAAGAGTATTGGTCATGATTTAGGCCTCTATAGTCTACCCCGACCAAACAGCCAAACACAAAATTCGTCGAAACCCTACAAAAGTCTGCAGTCTGTAGCATTTAACTGCTAACCTAAGGGTCCAAGTACCGAATAATCATATACTCTCCCAACTACTGTCGATGATATAAGTCCTGCATTACCCATAGTAAGGAAAATACCATAACTCCCATAGTTTAGGGTCGATGAAGTAAGGCAGGATTTACATCATCAACAGTAGGAACCGACATACTGAGTACTGCCCGAAACCTAAGTACCTAATTATTGGGTCCTTCGGACCCTAAAACCCTAAACCCTAAACCACGGGGTGAAACCCTCAACCCTAGAACCTGAATATCCCCAACTACCTCAATCCCAAACAAACCTTATAAAGTCTCATAGACTTTGAACACCTCGACCCAGCATCTCTCGAGCCATAGCTGCTGGGATTTCTTGAGGGGCTTCACTTTAGGGTTTAGGGTCTACCCTAAACCCCTCAACCCTAAACCCTAAACCCCAAACCCTAAACCCCAAAAACCCTAAACCCTCAGGTTTGGAAGTCTCATGGTCTCCAGTCGGGTGTTAGGCGTGTTGCAGCGACGAGGGTTTTGTGGAGTGTAGGGCTGAAGGGTCCTAACCCCCCCCCCCCCAAACCCTGCCCTACACCCCAAACCCTAAACCCCTGAACCCCTAAACCCTAAACCCCTGAACCCTAAACCCTAAACCCCGCGAGGCCTCATTTGCTCCAGGAGGAAGGAGGCCGCTGGCCAGCGCTGAAGCCCACAGCTCGGAAGAACACTGTTGAAACCTGAAAGTTGGAACATGGATTTAGGATGATTAGTGCTGGGATTCCCTATACTTTACCTGAAGGGCATAGGGATAATGATGCTCCAACTTTCTGGCTTCTACTGTAGGGTTGGAGGTTAGGGTTTAGGGTTTAGGGTTAGGGTTTAGGGCTTCGGGTTTCAGGCTCAGGGGTTGGAGGTTAGGGTTTGGGGCTTCAGGTTTAAGGGTTGGAGGTTAGGGTTCAGGGTTAGGGTTAAGGGCTTCGGGCTTAAGGGTTGGAGGTTAGGGTTTAGGGTTAAAGGGTTGGAGGTTAGGGTTTAGGGTTTAGGGTTAGGGTTTAGGGCTTCGGGTTTAGGGGCTTGGAAACTGGGCTGTGGAGCCTGACATAGGCACGGGGCCTGCGAACAGGCCAGCAACATGGATCTGATGAGGATGCTACTATTTGGGAAGCCCTAAACCCTAAACCCTCGGCACGCGGTTTTTCAAAGGGCGCCTAAAACCCTAAACCCTAAACCCTAAGCCGCTTATTCACGGAAGACGAACACGCGGAGCAACACGTCAGACGCAGCGCAGCAGCTACTACCGCCCGGAATTCAGAAATGGGAGCATTCCGCCGGCTCTAGGTTTAGGGTTTATAGGGCTTTAGGGTTTAGGAGTTTAGGGTTTAGAGTTTAGGGTTTAACCATTCCCAGATACTGTGAAGGAGAAATGTGAAAAATGCTGGGGCACCTGCAGAAGTCTTGAATCAACTGTTGAGGCCATAGCTGCTCCTCCTCCTGGTTTAGTGTCGTCGAAGCTGCCCTAAACCCTAGACCCTCAACCCTAAACCCTAGAGCCCTGAAAACCCTAGACCCCAGACCAAAACCTGCAATCCGAGTCCTGCAGGACCAGAAAAGCAGGCGATGGTGGAACTGGGGGCCCTTTAGACGCAAGAAGCCTAAATCAGGGGATACAACTGCAACTATAAAGTATTCAGACCTGTGCAGCCTCTATGCCTCTATCATACAGAAAGCTTCTAGCCGTCAAGCCTCCAACATCTAAACTTTAAACTCACAAAGCGCGAACCTAAATTCACCCAAAACCCATGAGCTGAGGTGCAGTAGGTGGTCAGCTCAATCCCGTGGCGTAAGCTCCATAAGAGAGTCATCGCCTGGTACGGTGTTTTACAGTTGGGATTCCCTGAAGGCTTCGAAGTCCCCTAATATGGCTTCTGACTTCACCCCCCATTATAAATTTTCGCTACCTATGAACCTCCAAGTTGGGTTCCGGATTTTGGCGCTAAGACTTGATGATCATGTACCTAAATAGTCTATACATTGCCCCCAAAGTACCTATATGGGGACTACGTTAAGGCCACCAAAGTACATGTTATTTGGGTACATGGACCCTTCGGGATTGCTTTAAGATCAACCTCCGGATCTCAAAACCTACGGCTTTCAGGTTAAGCCACACAATAGTAAGGGTTTAGGGTTTAGGGTTTAGGGTTTAGGGTTTAGGGCTTAGGGTTCAGGGTTTAGGGTTTAGGGCCACACAACAGCAAGGGCCATAGCCTGCTCCTTCAGGAGGCTACTATGAGCACCGGTGACATGCTCCGCCATGGAAGCAAGGATCTTGCAAAGGGTCCTAATTTGCGAGGAAGATCCTCCTGATGGGTGGTTTGGGGCTTAGGATTTAAACCCTAAACCCGTAAACCCTAAACCCTAAACCCTAAAATCTCTTCCCCGAACCCACCACAAGGAGCCTCGGCCCATTTCTCCACCAGCGAGTTCAACGCAGTGCTTCCAATCACGACATTGGTCTCAAGCTGCGCATGCCCGCAGCAATCCTAGGAGGGTTTGAGGCCCGAACAGTGCATCATCTGTATAACATTGTGAGTTTGTTTAGGGTTTAGGGTTTAGGGTTTAGGGAGTTTGTTTAGCTAGCTGGCTAGCCACCTGACTCACTGACTTACTGACTTGTTGACGAACGACAGGGTGACCGAGCGAGCGAACGGCGAAGAACGCAAGGAACGAACGAAGCTACGCACAAACGAGCGAGCGAATGAACGAACGAACGACCCAAGCCAGGAAGGAAGGAAGGAAGGAAGGGAGGAAGGAATGAACCAAGGAACGAACGAAGACAGGTTTGGGGTTCCGGGTTTAGCAAATTCGAGGGGATATGTCGGAATCTGCTGGCTCGCAACACTCTGCTATGACATGGGCATACCTTGAATCGTCGACGTAGAGGACGCCAGCTGGCATCGCAACCAAAGCCCTAGTAAAGCCTCGAAGGCCTCAAGACTAAACCACAAATCCAAAGTCCCACAATCTCAAAAACCCGGTTGGAATCCTACATCCTTACCTCCTAACACCTTTCCCCTGCCAGTGCTCTCCAATGAAGTTCCTTGTTTGGTCTAGGTAGCTTTCCGGCTCGGATCCCACAAGAAAGAAGCTAGGTACCCAAACCAGAAAAACTACTTTGGAGAGTATAGGTCTTAGGTAACCCCGAAGAAATTCAATCCTGGATCCCCAAAACCTAAGACCCTAACATTTATCCCTGAACAGTATCATAAAAACCTGAAGCCGTAGCCCTGACTATCAAAAGCCTAAGCGCCTGCAGAACCCCCTAAACCCTAAACCCTAAACTCTTTTAAACTGGGTATACTAAATATACTATACTAGAACTGAAATTATTTATATAAGGAACCCACCCAAACTAGTATTGGTAACTATTTAGGCTCCTATAGTACACCGAGGTGCGAGAAGCTTGGTAGCCTCCGCCCAGCGCCTTCCGCGCGCGCAGGCCGTAGCAGCAGCACCCAGGCCTTGGTGAGATATTGAACATCGCGTACAAGGAACAGCAAGGTGCTTTGGTTGAGGGTTTAGGGTTCAATTCAGGCTTTCAAGTGGGCTTCAAGAAGCTGTATGAAGGTTCGTGCTGTTTTGGAAGATCACACGAATTAAGGCCTGTCGGCTGGAGGAACTATGAGGCGCAATGCGTTTGGGCATTGACATGTCAACCCTTGGGCTCCGAAACGATACATAGGGCATGCAGGGCTTGGAACTATGCTTGAACCTTTCTTCAATTCAACCGTAGATCTCTCTCTCTACAGACAAACATATACCCGCATGCAGATTAGGCATGCTAAGGGATTCGGGTTGAAAGGATCGCCGGGTCTATCTCGAAAGGTTTAAAACTTGGGGTTCTGGAGTCAAAGGTTTACAGTCTCTGAGACTGGGGGCCACGGCATGGGGGAGGCGGGAGATCTTCTAACGAAGGCCTGGAGAAATATAACCCTTCCTGCAGAGGGGGGCTTTTTTTGATGCCTGCATGAGGCTGTGGGAAAATTTGTGCCAGAGGCACTTTCGCATAGTGACCACCCGCTGCTAAAGCCCCTGCTTCCATCATTCTTGCCATTAAGACCATGAAAAAATCCTTTTTTAGATATTGCTGCGGAACTGCAGATCTCAGTGGCCCGGTGGATGGACTCCCCTGTTGCGAGAATTCTGGTGTCAGGATGCCCGGAAACCTCAACTCAACTTCTTCTTCCCGTATCAGGAAGCCAGGTGTGCCAAAGATGGAGCTTGTGGCGCTGTCGGAAGCATCAGTCAAGACTATGAGGGCTAACCCTACGGCTCCAGTTACTTAGACGGTCGGTTACTGGGATACATTATAGGGATACATTATAGGGATACATTATTTATATATATATATATGGAATATATGAGGTAGCTTACTATTTAGTAACTGGAGCCCCAGGGTAAGGGTGGTATGAAGAGTAGCTTGCGGTTCCGGGAATATGTCCTCCGGGTGCAAAAAGCCGACGCAGGATCGGGCTCAGGAGGCCCTACACCCTCAACCCTGCCCCAAAAAACCACGAACAACCCCAGACCCTAAACCCTAGACCCTGGAAACTAAGCCCTGAAGCCGCTGAGTGCACCCGGGCTGCAGATGACATGGAGCTCCACCTTGGGGAAAGCTTCCCGATTTGCACAGAGTCTAGCCGGTTTAGGGGTTTGGGTTTTAGGGTTAGAGATCCGTCTTTCCTAGAGTGCCCTATGGGTTTAGGGTTTTGTATAGACCCCTATCCTAAACCATCATAACCTACTTTGCGTCGGTTGCAACCGTAGCATATAGACTTTAATAAGGACCCCACGACGCAAACAGTAGGTTTTGGTAGTTCTAGGTAAGCTCTAGCAGTGGGATCAGTGCTGTTGGTGTACAAGAACAGCATCTTGGTCCCCGCTGAGATCCCTGCGGCATAAGCGCTCTTTCGCAACGGCAACAAGTAGTCTCACATATGACCCCATGCAGACACTCATTTCTGGCCCAAGAGTTAGTCACGGGTTCGCAGGAACTGGTCATGAACTCCAAAGTGCTTGGGAGGTTTGCTTGAGATGGTCTGCAAAGCACATCTCGAAAATGTTCATGACAAGCTTGCAAGCCTGAGTGCTCCTCCGGTCTGGCAGATGCCACAGCGCACGACTGTTGATACCACCAAATTCTGAACCCCTCCCACAAGCCCCTGGACCCAGGGGCCTAAACCATGAAGTAAGCTTTTAAGCCCAGCCGGGACGCGCAAACCCTCAGAACTTAAGCCCAACCAAACCCTAACCCTCTAACCCGAGCGATCATGACATGATGTTAAACGTGCCTAGAATGACTCGAATCATGTTGCTGCCCATAGTCTCCATAGCAGTTCCTTTTTGCGGCATAAATTTTAGGATCCTTATAGGGTAACCCCAAAAAGGAACGAACTACAATGGAGCCTATAGGTACAGGAGGTATCCCCAAAAGGGAACTACAATGGAGCCTAGAGGTACATGAGGTATCCCCCAAAAAGGAACTACACAATGGGGCCCAGTTGGTAGTGGACCAAAGCATGGGCTCTTCTGGGTTCTTGTTAAGGGACTTAATGTAAGTTACGATTAGAAGGAAACCATAGTATTTACTATAGATCCCTACTATGGTAACTTAAGCTACATCCCCTAACAAGAACCCCGTTCTGGTTCTCTGTTGGGGCCATATTAACAATAATCATTTTTAATCCTTATTAGGGCTTTACTATTTACTATAACAAACATGTAAAATTGTTTCTAACCCTATGCTTCCAAGGAGCTTATAGTTGGGGCCCTAGGCCCCTTAAGGACCCAATAATTAGGTCCCCGGAAGCATAGGGTAACAAGAACCCAGTTTTCGTCCGGGTCGCATTTTCGGTGCCCAAGGCCGCCTGGAGTGCCTCGGACCATCGGCTCTGGCGCCCCAGTGCCACCACTGCAGAGGTGACCTTTGTGTCTAGGTGCCTCTGTCTTCTCTTATATATATATATATACATACATACATGCATGCATACATACATACATACATACATACATATATATATAATTCTCTCTCTCTCTCTCTCTCTAGAGAGAGTGAGTGGGCGAGTGAGGGATGTGAGTGAGTGAGTGCATGTTTGTTTGCTCATTTCGATTTTTGCTTCAGGACTGACTGGGCGGGAGCTTCAAGAGATGTGTTCTTCTGTTGCGGCGCTCGGTCGCCGGCAAAGCTTCCGTCGAATGTTTGCTTAGGCCAGTGGTTCAAGTCTTTAGGGTTAATAATAATGATACCGATAATTACATGAATCAATACTAATATTACTAGCAAGTAGGAATGATAATAATAGGTTTGAAATTGCGGGTTTCTGTCCCCGGCTTTCAAGGCTTCTTCAGCCAGGTCTGATGCTTCTGGCAGTTTGGGTTGCGCTCACCAATGAAGAGATGCCGCAGGTGCTTGCGGGGCACCTGCACCCTAAACCCCAAACCTATACCTCTACATAGTCTCCACTGTTGTTCCTTCTTGTGATCACCTTTCAGGATCATAAAAGTGCTTTAGACAAGCGAGGAACTACAATGGAGACTATACTCCAGATTGTTTTCCAAAGAAAGCACGAAGCCGAAGGAGGCTTCTGGGTTCGGGAGTAGGTCTGTCGGGGTGTAGGATTTAGGGTTTAGGGCTTTTTCTTGAGTGTACTGGGTTTAGGGTTTAGGATTCAGGGTTTAGGGGTTTTTCTTAAGTGTACTGGGTTTAGGGTTTAGGGCTTTTTCTTAAGTGTACTGGGTTTAGGGTTTAGGGATGTCGAAGGCTCGACAAGGTAGCAGACTGCTGTACTCTTGGGTCTAGTTGACCAGCGACCTTGTTTTGCTAACCCCCAAAATGCTCTGCGGTCGATTCTTCGGGCGCCCCGAAATCCGTCGAATCGGAATCTCTGAAACCCTCAAACCCAAAATCCTTAAAAGATTTCCTCACCGAATTCTCAGGAACTCTGAGACCCTATGTCTCAACAGCCTCGATCCAGCTGAACCCTCGCCCAAACCGTCATTTTTATGCCAGGATGCCTCGCGGGACATGCCATGGCTGCATACTACCGACACTTCCAGTCTAGCCTCCTTTCTCGTCTATAAGTTGTTCTAAGGACTGCTGCATACGGTGCCACAGTGGTCATGTTCTCCCGTGTCCTTTCCCGTTTTGGGGGCTGTAGGGCTGAAGGGTTTGGGGTTGAGGGCTTCAAGTTTGTAGTGACGGATGACCAAGATTCTGGTGTCGGACCCTAGTGCTGCGGTACAGAAAGACGGGCGACCAACAAAAAGGAACAGCACTTCTCGTCGGTGGGGTTGTCGGGCAGTTGGAGGGCTTTGAGATCTCTGGACGTCCGCCTTTTGGGTTGGGGCTTCGAGATTTCTGGACTTCAGCTGTAGTCCAGTTTGTTTGAGAGCTTGGGGGTTGTGGGCTCACGATTTGGGCACTTGGAGGCCCAGGGGACTGAGTAAGTGGGTGAAAAGTAGAGTTATACGTACCCTAAATAAAGTTACCCTAACTATAACCCTATACTTATAACCGACTTACTAAGTCCCCTGGGCCTCCAAGCATGGGAGGGCCATGTGCAAAAAAGATCCGGGCATCCTCGAAGCTCGATCTCATTAGGTTATGGTCACGCACTCGGGGTTGGGTTTGTCAAATCACGGTCCCTCGGGGGGGGACTTGAACCTCAACCCTAAAGCCTAAAGCCTAAACCCTAAACCCCTAAACCCTAACCCCTACCACTCTCAATACGGCACCCTGCAGTCTGAGAACCGAATTCTCGACAGTTGCTCGGTTGGTACCCTGGGAAAAGCTCCAAACCTACAACTTCGAGGCACAGCTAGCTCAAAACCATCCGAAGATGGTGGATGGCTTCCAGGGTCTGGGGTCTAGGGTTTGGGGGGGCTTAGGGTTTTAGGGTTTCGGGTCCAGTGCGCTCAGAAGCATGAAAAGATGCCTTTCCTAAACCCCAAAACCCCCTCGGCCCTGAAATTCCAAAAGCCCCCCAAGACCCCCTAAACCCCTCGAGGCCTCTCCCAAACCCCCGAAACAGGGCTTAGGGTTGGGGTGATTAGCGTCTTCTCACTCGTTCTTAGTAGGGAATGGCGGAATGGGTTTTTGGGACTACTATAGGGGACCTTAAACAGCTATCATAGGGATCCATTCCCCCATTCCCTACTAAGAACCACCCTAAACCCTAAACCCTCCCTAAGCTCCCTAAACCAGGGAGTCTTGTTTATGGCCCAGGGTTTCGAGGTTTAGGGTTTCGGGGCCCAGGAAGCCCCAAGCACCTCCACCGGTCGATCTACCTGGGAAGAGCGCATGGGTGGCAGTTCCGAGTCTTTCTTGGGAGTGGGGTTTTATGGAGTTTAGGGTTTAGGGCTGGTGGGTTTTATGGAGTTTAGGGTTTAGGGTTTAGGGCTGGTGGGTTTTATGGAGTTTTATAAACCCCTTGCATGAACGTTAAGGCTCTTGAGGAAAGGTGGCTTACTTATCAGGGGTCCGCATTATAAAAAATAACTCAAACCTGGGCCGAAGTTTCGCTATTCTCCTGCACTCAAGGATGCAGGTTTAAGGATTTAGCGAGACACGTATACCCTGTTGTAGTATAGGGGCCTTGCTTGAATGAGGTTTTGGGGCATATTATAGTAGATCTATAGGTGAACTACAAGTGGGTACTTTTTCTGATTCTTCCGACACTAGTATACAACGTCCCAACACCCAGCCCAGTGTCCTCCACTGGTACACAGCCTAGATCTCTGTGGCAGTCGGGCTTCTCGTTTGCTTTCAGACGGCTGTGACTGTGAAAGGTTTAGGTTTAAGGTCGCGGGTTTCGGGTTTGGACCGGCAAGCCCTGAAACCTAAACCGAACCCTAAATACCAAACCCTGTCTTTGGACCCTAAACCCTAAGAATCAAACCTTTACTCCAGCGTCAGTCCCAAGCCCTCATAGATCCCCTGCAGAACCCTCATGGTTCCCTTTTGCCGGAACTTTTCCAACTTTTAGATCCCTTTATAAAGGATGCTTTAGGGGCTGTTTAAGGGCTCTTTAAGGGAACCCTACACCTCAACCCGCCCTAAACCCTAAACCCTCAACCCTTGCGAAGAAGGGGCAGTAACGGTCTTTGGCACGTGGACGTTCTTCTGCACGGGCACGGGCACGACCTGAAGATCCCGGAAACGCGCTGACGGTTTGGGGCTCAGGGTTTAGGGTTCAGGGTTTGGGGTTTAGGGTTTAGAGTTTAGGGTTTAGGGCTGTTGGGGTTTTGGGTTTTTGGGGGTTAGGGTTTAGCCACTCGCTTTCCAAGATTGATGTTGTTTGTAAGTTAAGGGGGCAACCTTTCAGATACATATGTATATAGACGTCGTAATGAATATGTATATGAACATTATGGGAGTTGTATGGTTTATTCAGGTTTAGGATGTAAAAGTTTAGGATTCAAGGTTGAGGCTTTAAGGTGTATAGGGACGCCTGGCTTGGGATGCACACCCAAATCTCAGGTCTTGCACATTGCCTGCCGTTGCTCTTCTTACCTAGGGTCTAGGGCTGCTCCCTGGTGCATCTTGCTCTCTGAAAAGGCAAGGTTTATGCCGAAGCAAGACTGCGTGATACTCCCATCACATATCGAGCTCCACAACCCGGCGCAGCAACAGGCTTGTTGGGCTCGTCATCTCGGAAGATAGGAGCCCTAGTACAAGGCCTAAACTGTCGGTCCAGTCTTACTATCAGGATCTCACAGCAGACCCGTCATCCAAGACCCGAATACGTCTTAATCCCAAAAGAACCTTCAGCCCATCAAACCGACGACTGAGTCTTCAGTTGGAACCCTCAGCCCTAATCGTCAAACACTGGACCTAAACCCAAAACCCGAAACCCGATCCGGACCCAAAAGTATGTAGAACACTTAACGGCCTTGTACTTTGGGGTTTAGGAATACGCTCGGCAGCCTTACCCGTACACGGCCAAGCCTTCACACAAAAGAGCCCTCTCCCTCGCAAATTAAGCCCCATGGCAAGCACTGAATCCAAAACCAGCTACCTTTCTACAGGGCACAGAAAGTTGCAGTCACAACAGGGAAGCCTACTAAGCCCCAAACCCTCAAACCCGAAACCCTAAACACTGAAACTGTAAAGTCTGCAACCCCAACTCTAAACCCGGAGCTTCGAGACCCTAGCCCCTGAAACCCCTAAATACTACACCCTGAAGCCAAAACGAAACAGGTGTCTTGGAGGTTCTGGGAAACGCTCGCAGCTCTCGATCCGACAAGTCTCGTCGATCCAACTCTGCACACCAAGAACTCTTCTAAAGGGTTTTGGGCTTAGGGTTTAAGGCTCAGGGCCTAAAAGGATTTTAGGGTTTTGGGCTTAGGGTTTAAGGCTTAGGGCCTAAAAGGATTTTAGGGTTTTGGGTGCTTAGGGGTTAGAAATCTTCTAAAGGGTTTTGGGTCTTGGGACTGCAGGGGTTTACATAGAGTGTTAGGGTTTACATAGGGTGTAGGGCTTTTAGGGTTTAGGGTTTAAGGCTTAAGGTTTAGGGATTGTAAGGTTTAGGGTGTTAGGGTTTAGGGATTATAGGGTTTAGGGACTATAGGGCTTAGGGATTATAGGGTTTAGGGTTTTAGGGTTGGTTCAAATGGATACATGGGATCTACCATACGCGTCTTTAAAGGGGTTGTAGGGCTTGATATAGAGGCACGAATAGTTAGCTTGAGAGGGTTCTGAAAGGCTTACTACAAGGGTTCTATGATCTAGCGGCCGAAACAGTTGATGGGGTTTGGGATCAATATTGGCTATACTATACCTATATTACCGAAACCTAAGCCGGTATATCTTACTTTGGCTATGCTAGGGGCTACCCGGAGATACTGCGACTTGTTGTTCCGACAACTGGGTATCATTACCAGGCATTCCGACCCCCTACCCTAAAACCCTAAACCCT
>CAJNJA010049142.1:0-51155 GCA_905231915.1 Symbiodinium necroappetens | reverse complement strand
GAGAGAGAGAGAGAGAGAGAGTCATGAAGAGCCCACCAACCCACTTACTTCTTTAAACACATATATAGACCCTATAAACTCAACAAAGAGGCCCGGAGGTCCAAACCCGAGGCAGTAGCGCCAGAACACGAAGAATGCTAGCCTAAAGCCATGCAGCCGAAGCCCTGAAACCGTGAAACCCCGAGGCCCTATAAAGCTTGAGGCCCTGCAGAGCCATGTATGAAAGCCCGCAAGAAAGTCCAGGACCCGACCCCAAAGCCCCCTTTAGGCCCCTGAAGCCCACCAACTTTGTTCTTTTGCATGAACTTCCCAAACCATAGATGCACCCTATATAACACCCTCTAAGACTCTGTAAACCAGATTTATAAACCTGCCACGTACGTACAGATTGCCCAGATGAGCCCTATATAAACTCTGACAAAGGAACATCTGGTTCCTTCTCCAGCTCATCCAGCCGATGGGGAGCCCAGGCTTCCATCAAGATCCGTTTGAGGTGCCTGACCTTCTGATTTCTTGGACACGTCGTCTGGGTAAACCTTTTCACGAAGTGCGACATGAGCTTTCGCAAGCCCCATGAATCACAGTCCAAGGATGCAGGGGCTTTGCGCCCAGTCTCACCCCAGAGTGTCCGGACCTGCACAAGTTTATGGTTTGCAGGAGTAGTAGTCGTAGTAGTAGCTAGCAGACTATCAATCGTCGTAGCCATAGCTGCAAAAGGTAATGCAACAGTGCCTCCTCAGCCAGAGCCCCAACACGTGGCGAGCGAGGCTTCGCACAAATCTTGACCCACTGTTCGAAGTACGGTAGCAGTATCTCGTAGTTGAGAGCGGCGGCTTCGTACGAGGGCACACCTACAGCTTCCGGCTTCAACCAGCTCAAGAGGCGGCCATCAAAGCAAAGCCGGCGACGGATGGAATCCGTTTGCTCCCACTTCTTCGCCAGCCCCGTGAACCCATCCAGCGGCATTCGCGATGCCATTTTGAGTCTTCGACAGAAGAAAAGACAGATGTAGATATATGTATATATATATACATACATACATACACTGATTTTATATAGAGAACCCTGGCAGCTAGTGAAACATCGTCAAGAATTTCTGCGATGTGGTCCCAGTGCTATACACCAGCGGCACCCAACTACAAAACTGCATTTATCCTGCATGCAAAGGATCCAGAAAATTGCAGCGATGCAGAACCACACAATCACATTTGATGGGCACGGGGCCCCTCTGGACAGCATGCATCATGCATCTGCCCTGTCTGCAAGCTGCATGCACTCTCATCGGAAAGCTGGGAACACTGCCATCGCAGCTCGGGCGGCAGCTATGTTGCCAGGGTCAATCCACACACAGAACCTGCGCACATCGGAAGTTATAGTTGGTTCTGATTTGTATAGATGGCACAGACATGCTTGCAAGACTCAAGGCCCAGGTTGGCTTCTTTTTCCAGTGGCACAGCCAAGGATTGATTAGCCACCCGCGCTGGACACCTTATCATCTTCTGCAGCTGCCTTTGGCTGGCCCCGAGCTTCCTGAGATGTACTGACTAGCACGAATGAGCCACTACCGTGGAGCTCCTGAAGTAAACCCAGCCGATCTAGCCCAAGAAAGCTGGGTTTTGTTGCAGGCAAGTGGCTTCCAGCATACCTAATATGGTATACATGCATACTTTGCGAACTGAGAAATCTGCATGAACTACGGCTTTGCAAACGATTGCAAGCATCATCTTACAAAGGAGCCAAGTTACGAATGCGATACACACCTGCAAGATGGTGGGCATACCCACGGGCATGGTAGTTCTCCTTGATGATGCTTTTTGCACGCCCCTCCGTTATGTCCTGCACAAACTTATGCAGTATTTGAACACATCATCTGTAAATTGCAATCCTATCTCTGGATCACAGATGCCTCCTTGTCGATGCCCAGAGCAGCTTTAGCACGACTCCAAAACTCGTCGGGAAGATCCAGGAGTCCTAAAGAAATCACCCAGACGACGAGTCAAAACGAATCACAACAAAAGATGCTGAAGCTCCTTCGTACTGCTCCGTTGGAAGTGAAGCCGACATCAGTTTCCCCAGCTTGAGGAAGAGTACGTAC
The DNA here is from genome assembly GCA_905231915.1 of Symbiodinium necroappetens. Lineage (NCBI taxonomy): Eukaryota > Dinophyceae > Suessiales > Symbiodiniaceae > Symbiodinium > Symbiodinium necroappetens. Next base: position 49,060 of record CAJNJA010049142.1, on the reverse strand, counting down.
ACGTACACACTCTATAGAGCCGGACGAATGCTGTAAATGGCTCCACGGTCAAGGGCATTTTGCTGTTCAGACAGAGCAGCTGCAAGCAAGGGAGCAGTGTGAGCACACCATTCAGGCAAAATGTGCACGGGGGGGCGGCGGCGTGCCTCATCATCATGAGATTCGTACCAATGAGCCAGCTACGACTGCTAAACAGGTCACAACATACCGGGTTTTGGAGTTCCTTACTTAGATCAAGGCTAGATCACTCGAATATGGATCGAAGTCACTGCCTCTGACCAGAATCGGACCTTTCCCTGTCGAACGATTTGCTTTTGGACCTTTTTGTGTTGCTGTCAACGTCAAGCAGGCCGGCGATGCATTTTCGGGGCTGAGGTCTGAAATTACCCAAAGGGCCGAAGAGACGTTGCTGACTAGTTACAGAATAGGTCAGGTCTGAAATTTCGGGGTCACAGGATGATCCAGGTAAGCTTTAAAACGTGTAAGCCTTCGAGTGTAGGTTGGCTAGGGTGACGGTTTATGTTCTTCTTCAAGCTTAGAGCCTGCATTCAGGCGGGATTTAGGGTGGGGTGTAAGGTTTAAAGTGTTAAGTACAGGTTAAGGTTTATGAAAACAGGAGCACGCCCTACGTAATGGGGTTTATAGGGTTACGTAAGATCCCGACCCTCTTTGTGAACCTGGCCGCCTGCCAGCAGCACCCCACCTCCAGACTATGTATAATATACGTTGCATGGGCATGACCCGGCAGTCCAAAAGCAACCACCGCAGCCATTTCGTCATCAAGTTAGGCTCGCCTCAGCCATGAACAGCATGTAAGCTACGCCGGGCAACAGCAACCTTTTGGTGCTTCCGCTGCAGTACATCGTGCAGTTCCACATCAAACCCACCGAATGGGCATGCGAACTACGATGCCAAGGCCAAAACTACACCCGTGAGATCAACTACATCCAGTACAACAACGTCCGTCAAGCGACCCACCGCCTTACGGCACCAGATCAACATGCTACCGAACTACAAGTCGACACCACTTTGCATACTACAACGCCGCGGCATCTGAGACTACAACAAAGACGACCACCATCTGTCGCCTGGCAGCAACATGTAAAGCCGCCTATGTACATATCAGACACTGCCTCATGCCTCACCACGCAGGAGTGGCGACACACTATTGTGTCTCCATGCCGTTTAACAAGACCGCCTCGCGTCTTCCGACATGTTCACCCACACACTCCACCAAACCTTAAACACATTCATGAAACATCGCAATCTCACAGTCTGGCAATTGATTAACCAGCGAAAATGACGGCAGTGTCGTGTGGTGGTGGCAATGGTTCGAAGTGACGCGTCGGTGGATTCGATCCAAAGCACAGCAGGATCGGCAACTTCTCGCCGAAAAGGGCAGCGAATCCGATTCGACCTTTGATGCACAAACGCAGTCACTCCATGTAGGGAGAACTTGGCTCAATTCGTTTTGCTGCCGAGAGCACTCAGCAGCCTGCATTGAGTAAGAGAGCTAGCCGAAGCCTTTCCAGAAACCCTTCATCACGTTTGCTGGCTGATAATGTTGAAAAAGTCCGACTGAACGATGCAGCCCTGTTACAGGGCATGTGTGATGTGCACACGCTTGCACATGGCGGCCGTTCATTGATTCAGTGAGAAAAAATTTTTGCTGCAGGGGCTGCCCCGCATTTGTGGGGCTGTGGGTGTGCGAGTGTGTCTGTGTGTGTGTGTGTGAACTTCCTTAGCACATGGGAAAAGGTCATTCCTACATCGGTTTGTTTTTTCGCCTTGCGGGGGGGGTCTTTGGGGGCCTAACTTGGGCCAGAGCCAACGAAGATGCCCAACCCAGCAAGTGCTTAGTAAGTGCTTGTGAAGCACGGATGGACGCATCCTTGTGTACCTGCCAAGTGATGATGAATGTAAAAGCATCTAGAATCTTTGCTGTGCATTGATTACTTTAGCTGTGGTTTCTGAGAAGGTTACAGCATTTTTGTGACTGTGATACAGCAAACAACAACCCCGTCTTCTCTGCTTGCCTCTGCTTTTGCCGAAATCCCACAAGTGTGTGTGTGTGTGGGGTGGGTGGGTGGGTGGGTGGGTGGGTGGGTGGGTGGGTGGGTGGGTGGGTAGATGGGTGGGTGGGTGGGTGGGTGGGTGGGTGGGTGGGTACATATTTTTTGCTTGTGGGTGTGTTTTCTCGATCGCGTGTGTTGCTTTGCGGCTTGAGTGATTATGTTATGCAAGTACCTCATCGGGTGAAACAGGAGCCTACAGCCCAAGTCAAATTCCGGTAGCCTTGCACGTCGGGTCGCGAAGGCGTGCTGTTTATATTCTCTACCGAACATAAACAGCATGACAACCAGCACACCGATTACAAATTGCAGTGCCGTGTGTTTCACACGTGGTTCCACACATCGCAAGACCCACCTGACATGGGAGTGTCAGACACATGCTTTGTCGTGTGCCCATCTGCGGAAAAGTTGCATTGTGCACCGCCGCACAATGTACGTAAAATGCTAGTTTCAAAGTGTTGATGGTGGCAGAATTGTGAATATTATCTACATTGCATCCTGAGTTGTAAGCAGCGCAAGTGGGTGTTGTGAAAGCAAACCTTTTTGTTTTCGCGCCTCCATGACAGCAGTTGCCATGATGTCTGAATGTGTTTTCGATACTGAGTGTAGCGATTCCTCAACTGATCCTTTCAGGTAATTCTGGTTCGAGATGCGACGGTGTGTCAACGGATTGCCCATGGTGGGATACTGTGCCTGGACGAAAATTTCAGTCAGCAGAGCAATTCAGCAAGAATTGTCGCCCCGGGAGTTCAGCCTGAGGTCGCTTGCCTTGGTCGGTTTGAGATGGGCTAAATTTCTGTTTCGTCACGGCAGACCTGCTCTGCGGATTGTTGTTCCACTGGACGGTTGTTATGTGAAATGATGCAGCTAGCGGCTAGCGTAGCATCTCAGCTGGGCCGCCAAGTGTCGACCGATATCACAGCATCGGCCGAGTTGCGAAGTGCCGACGGTGCCCGCCAGTGTACTTCGCTCAAAGGCCACAGCCTCGTGAGAGTATTGAAAATTCGTGGGAACACAGAACACAGAACCGAGTGATACGCTTGTAAGCTTTCATTTTAATCGCGACACTTTGGATTTTCGGGAATTGCTCCTCAAACTGTTTCTCATGTCTCAACAGTTTTTCTCCGCATATTAAATGTGTCTCGAATATCTCTACATGAAGCTGAAAAGTTCTAGCCAATTCCTTGCTATATCGTGGAAACGCGAGGAATTTCGCTGGTGGCAGGATCGGAACATGTTTTTTTGGGGTGCCTCCGGCTACGAATTGGCAAACTAGCCACGAAAAAACAGGGCGAAACGTGAGGCAAACCAAGGTTGGAGCGACGTCGATGTTGTTATTCAGCCCAACCACCGAGTCACAAAAACTACTGTCAGCCAAAGTGGTCGTGTTTAGGCATCTGGAGACTGGGATCGGCAAGTTCTCCTTCGTTGATGGTGTTGTCCCAACAAGATATCCCTTTACCACTTGAGTGTGTAGCCTTGCAAGAGCAATGTTTCATAGCACTTCTCTTACGGGACTTGCTTTCAGGGCTTTCCAGTGTAGCCTCGTGCTTAACAGTGGTCCTGGTAGCTCTGGTGGTGTTCCGTCAGTGTTCTTGAGTCATGACACTTCCAGACTATATAGACTTTGCAAGGTCGACCCGGACTGTCCGGCCAGATCATTCGAAGCCTTGAAGGGCCAGAACAACTACTAAGCTCGTCGCTTCGGACTGGGCATTTCTGGTAGGCCGCACAGTGAGGTCTCACCATCCTGCAGCTTCCAACAAGCGGAGCAAAGTGTCAGTATTTGGTGGAAAAGAGCCCTTTCGCGCAGAGTCGGCAGCCTGCCCAGATGATTTCCAGCAACCCTATACAATTTTTGCAGAATCCCTTTTGCAGGTCCGGTACCGAACTGTTTTACAGACTTCTAGACAGAGCTATTGCCGTACCAAGGGTGAGGCAGACTGCTGTTGAAAGATTTGTGCAGCATGACAAGCAAAGGTAGTAATCCAGAAAAGCTCAAACAAGCCAGAGCAGAATTCGTGCCTCAGGCAAAATGGGGCTCCTCGCCGGCTGGCTTGTTGGCCGGCTCGCTGCCTTTGTAGCGTCCCTGATCTCGGCCAGGTCCCACTTCAGCTTGGGTTAGCAATTGTTTCCGCACGAGGATCCGAATCATGATTCCGCAGGAGCTCATCCGGCAAGAGCAGTATTTGTCTGTCACCTTGCTGCCTTTGCAGTTCTCTGGCGTACAGCCAGGTTGGGTACGCCGCTTCCAGGAATGTTTTCGGACAGAGATGACATCCAGGCATGCCTCCCGCAATACCTTGTGCCGTTGCTTACGGTACGTGCAGTTTGGGAGGGAGCAACTACAAGTCCAAGCAACGTTCCTTGTCCCTGACATGCAGTTGACGACCTCCTGTTCTGTCCAAAGGATCGACCACCAAATTAGAACATGGTTTCGGTTCAGGTCCAGCTAATTATCGAAGTAGGCTGCGGAACTAGATAGCCTTGTTGCTTGTGAAATCTGGACGAACTATCCTCACAAGACCCTTCATGTAACGAAAATCCAGTGAAAACATACACAGAGCAAAACTACCATTTATAGTTATCAGGAGCATGCTTCATTTCGAGCCACTCACCGTTGCCTTTTCAATTGCCTCCAAACTTACATCGGGCCGAATAATCAGCGATTGAAGCATTGAATCATTGCACAGGGATGTGTAGGTTTCCGCAAGCAGAAAGCCTGGAATGTACATGACGAAGTAGCAGCATACGTGGAGAGCCAATGGTAAGCGTCAAGCTCGGTAAGTCGACATGGCATGCATTGACCTATACAACAGTGTTTACCGCATTCGGATTTAAACCAGCGCAGTCGGATGCACAAGTGGAGCCGCAGTCCCTGAGAAAAAGTCCGCGATTCAAGTGTTGTGCAATGCGGGCTCGTCCTTGCTAAGTGTAGTAGGAGGGAAAAAGTGTTGTATTGATGTTGGTTTGATTCCCTGGAGGAGTGAGAGGGTCCCCGGACTTGAATATGGTCATTCTTCAGCTCCAACTAACTTCCCTGCGATGCGACTTTGTCAGCTGGGCCGGTGGGAAAGCAGAGTTGTACTGTTACTTTGTGGCCGGTGGCCGATACTACTATCCGGAGGTGTTCAGCTATGGATAGACCACACTTGGCAGAGACAGCTTCAAGATTCAATGTCGTAGGTACGCACTTCCGGCTGAGCACACAGGCGATCAGCCGCGAAAGCACGAATCAGCCCACTTCAAAGATTCCGCCCAATAGCTGACTGAATGAATTCGTTCCGCCCAATCAAGCAACTTCCCCCCACACGGCTCGCAACGTCTTTTTTGAAAGCGGACCGAAAGTATGCATGATGTGGACCATCCGGGTATTACATATAGGTAGATAACTAGATAAAGATAGATAGATACATAGATAGATATAACACATGGATAGAAAATAGCTTTTAGAAAGCCGAGAAAACAGGTCGTGGGCACTCCAATTCAATGGTTCTTTGCGTGTGTCGCTGCTGCACTGCTCGGCAGCGCGGGGGCCCGGTCCAGTGTTGGGAAGTCCGCTTAAAAGTCCGTTGTGATAGGTTCCGGGTAGTTCCTTTCACTGTTCCCTTTGATATGTGAAAACCGTCGTTCTGAGCTGTAGTTGAATCGCAGGGGTGTTGGTTTTGGTTCCGGTGCGCCTGGGCACAGGAAGACCATGGCACTGATGTTTTCGTGCGGGTGGTGCAAGAGATTGGATTCTGTTAAACGGCTTCCAAGTTCTCGATGTCTCTGCCACAATGCTCAGGCCTTCTCTCCAGTTTGCCAGTCCTAGATGCGGAAGTGAGATATTGATGTCACTCTGTCGCCTTGCTTTGCTGGCCATCGCGGCTGCAGAGTTCTACGAGCCCTGCACACCTGCGCAAGCTCTCCAGGCTCTGCGTGCAGTGGGCTCACTGGATGCTGGGTCAGGCGATTTCAATAGCTTCTGCCAAGGCAGCCCGACGTCCCCGTCTCGGCGCCAGAATTTCACAGGCTGTGGCTGCTTCGCGGGGCTCTTGGCAGTTAAAGAGGAGGTCGTGTACGAGCTTGCCAAACTCAAAGTGTTGCGCCAAGTCGATGCTAAAAAGCTGCAGAATAGGTCAGCAGCATTGCAACTCTACCGTATCAAGCTTCGCCGTGGCCCCGGCCTCGCAGAAGCTCGGGCAGCTCTACGAGAAAAGTTCAAGCAAGTCCAACACTCTCTCAGCTACACCGCCGGCATGGCCCTGCGTTTCGCAGATGAGCGAAATCTTGGATTCCAGGGCGATAGGTTTGCGGCTCTCATGAGCGAATTTCTCGTTTACTTTAAGCTGGAGTACACCGAACCGGCATACGGGATGATGGTGCAGAACCACAACACCTGCTTGCTGGATATTTTTGCTGGCAGGTGTGAAAAGAGGAACCTTCCCATTTTCGAGAAGTTCCCAGCGGTACAGGGACCTCCACAGGAGGGATTCATGTTAGACTTTCTTGGTGTGTCAGTACCTATCGAGGCAGATTGTCAAGAAAGGCAGTTCGCATTGCTGGCACCAGGGAGAACCATGCTGTGCGAGTACTACAAGTCAGGCATGCCTTTGCCTCGAGTTTGGCCTGTGCTAGACGAGGAGTATTTGGAATGGGCTGATATCCTCACGACTGCGATGGATGCAGCAAAGGCCGGAAGGCCATTCCGCATGGCTGAGTTCGGCAGCGGGCCTTACGGAATTTGGGCCATGCGTGCGGCAAAGGCCTTCACTGCGGTTGCTGCCGCTGACCAGCCCTGTGAGTTGTTACTTGTGGAGCCTTTTGAGCTGGGAGATGGCTCCATTTTGCAAACGCACACAGCTATGAACTTGCCCCTTGGTCGGTGCGAATTTCTGGTGCACGAGGATCTTCTGAGTACGAACGACCAGGTCAAGGCTTTGCTGGGATCGGGTGATCTTTGGGATCTGGTCGACATAGATATACAGGGAGCAGAGCACGAGATTCTGCCAGGCTTGTTTGCATGGCTGTCGACCCGAGTTCGGCGCCTGCATGTGTCAACACATACGCGCCAGATTCACTGGCAACTCGTCGAGGAGCTGGAAAGGGATGGTTGGCAGATCCAGGCTCAATATCCTACCTTCTCCATGGTGGGCCTGGAAAACAATGCTTTGGGGTCGTTTCTTACCTGCGATGGCCACATTAGTGCACTGCCTCGTTTTTGGCAATGGACGTAGTCTCAGTCATCTGGCCTTCTCCAGGACTGCACGCCTGCCGACATCCGACCAGAGACGTAGAGCATCGTGGCTCAAGCAAGAAATGCCCTTCTCACTTGGGCATCTTCTCATACCGGAAAGGATCCTGCAAACACGTCGCAACTTCAAACACATCCGAGTTGCAAGAGGGTGGGCTGTGCACGCAATCGCGAAGGTGCATCGAGGAAAAGGGTCGTACCTCATGTGAGGCTATGCCGCAGCTTCCCTCCCGAAACCTTCCCGCAAAATGCACTGTGTAGTCTTGCAAGCGACACACTGCCCGACCCCCACCTGCCACTCGGCTCCATGCCTTGGCCCTGCCCTGCTCTTCAGAGGTCTGGCAGTTGCGCGCATGGGAGGCCAACCCAACTGGAAGATCGGTTGCCAGCTGCTCAGGCACAGTTCGGCTTATGGCCGTTGAAGTATGCTAAACTTAAATTTGTGTTTATGGACCTCTGCATGCGGGATCGCTGGGATCTCTCGATATTCTCGATATACGTAGAGTTGTTGAGATGAGTTGCAGCCCCCGAGACAAGGCACATAGCAGTGATCAAGGGAGCTTGTGGTACTGTAGCGGTCGTGTTTAGGCCCAGGCCCGCAATCCTTTGTCTTTGTGAATCACTCACTCTGCAGGTGACTGGTTTGATCGGAAATTGTGTAATTATGTGAGATGGTACGCCTGCAGCTGCTTCTCAGTTCGATGCAAACTGTTCAAGGGTATCAGAGCCGGGGGGGATTGTCGAGAGCAGCGGGTGCGCGCAGGCGAGCCGATGCAATTAAACAAGGAATACAAAGACAGAAGCGAAGGGCAGAGGGAAGAAAGAGGCGAAAAGCAAGAACGCCCATCCGCAACGAGAATGAAAGGAAGCAATGCGGCAGGATAGTTGCTATTCGCTCATTTCCGTATCCTTCTCTCCTTTGTTCTAGTCATCTGGGTTTTTGTTATTCTTACTTGTCCCATGCTTCGCCTCGCGTGTTTTTTTGTTCTACCTCTTTGCGCTGATTGTTGGCTTCTTTGGGACAGTATCCTTTTTTCCCTGATCCTCTTCGGCCCCGTTTTGGTTTGCTCGCGTCGCTCCGTATGAGTTTCGTTGTGTTTCTCCCCTTGCTTCCATATACCAGTACGCTTTTTTGTTGTTCAGCTCTTGCTTGCATAGGCTCGCCTGCGCACGCCCACACTTCTCAACAATTCGGTCAGGAGCTTGTCGAATCGTATGCCAGAAGCGTCAAAGCCGAAGGCTTTGAGCTTTGTGATGTTGCTTTTTGATTTGGGGAGAAGGCGTCTGCCATTTCGGGACCTTTGTAGGGCAGTCCTGTAGTGTGCCCGGCCATCCGTTCCGTTTGCGGAAGAATGCTCGGTGGTCATCGCTGCTGCTGCAATTGAGCTGAAAAGACAAGCCCAACGTGCTAACTCCGAGTCCATTCTGAGCCATGAGCATCAAACTCCTAGAGGTGTGGGCCGGCAAGCTTTTTTCAGCACTCCGCATTAGTCCACCATAGGTGCTCCTGTTGGCTTGCGGTTACATTCCCGAACCCGTGCTGGCTGCTCAAGCACGCCCCTGTGACCTTAGCGTCTTCCAAGACGTCTTGCATGAAAGCATGTGCGACTTTGCTATCTCGTCATCTTTCTGTCGCTAGGCTTTGGTGTTGGTTCTGGCCGAGCCCGCCCGCGGAACGCTGTGTCCCCTGTCCCAGCATAGACCACCCGACCGGCACCAAGAGACTAGGCGAGCGGCCCAAGCATGGACCGTTTTGGCTGCCAACCGTGCTGTGGTGCGGCGGCGCATAGCATTAGTGACTAGTTCCAAGTTGCAGCACGGAAGGCACCGTGGACTACGGCTTGGAGATGCTTGGAGTGGTTGCACCCGCCATAGATTCTATGGTGCACCAAAAGCGGAAGTACCGCACTGACTTCGAGCCTGCCCGGTATCGACATGTTGGCACATGTTCAACTACTGGCGTGTCGATGGCAGCTTAGAGGCCCTCTGCGTGAATGTATGTGCCATGTGCGACGCCGACGTCAGGGGCAGGTAATCGCCCCCTGCGGCGAACGCGGTTGAATGCCGCAGATCAGCGCTTGATCCTGCTTGGGGTCCACATCCTGTCGTCTGATGACATCTGCGAGTCTGCGACAGCCTGGCCACAGCGGGCCGCCGGCGAGGCGGGTCTAACCAGGATGCCTGGCGGGTCCACAGGAATTCCTCCAATTCAAGGTGGAGTGTGCCACGGTGAGCTCGGACAACTGCCTCCTCCACCATGGCTCTACTGCTGGCGCTTCCCCGGCGCCCACCTCTTTATTCCAAGCACGCCGTGACCATTCAAAGCACTATCTATACAAGGACCACCTCCACAAGCCCAACTCGCGCCAGCGATTGCCATGCTCGTCTGAGCCGCCACCATCCTCTCATTCTGTGATGAACGCTTGTCAGAAGATGATCGCTTGACTCTGCCTGCCCGGGAGTTGACGAGTGAGAGGGTGGCACAGAGAGATCGGGGGGTTCATTTAGACTTTCGACATGTGTGCATATGCGTGAGCCGCAAGACTTCTTGTTCGCAGCGCTGGGCGGCTTCCTTATCCACAGCGATAACACTCGCCGCCGTTGATGTGCACGAGTTGGGTTGGTGCAGCACTCGTCACCGCAATGGCGCCATTGGCGACAGCCGGGCTCCTGCCCGCTATACGGACCTACTGTATACGTTGCGCCGCCGTCTTCGTGCCAATGAACAGTAAATGCCACCTCCCCTTTTTTTATGGCACTGACCCAGTTCGGAGACCTAGTAGAGGTAGGGAAACTGTGTTTCAAATCAGGGTCTTCACGCGAACTGTGTAGATTTTACCCTGCGTCCAGTACTACGTACTACTTTCGATGTTCTTAGCTACGTCTCTACGCGGCTGCATGGGCCCAAGTCCCCGCTGTTAACAGAGCACATTGGGTTGACTGAGTGGAACCTAGTTGACGTATTTGAGGTAGCTGTGATACCTGTAGGTAGCTCTGATGGCGTTGGTCCCCAGTATATGGCACTCCGTTGAATCGATAATCAAGGCACCAATGCACAGAACTATTTCACGCAGTTGCTCCAAAAGAAACAACAGATCAACGCTTTCATCAACGACTGGTCATTGGAGCATACAGCCGAAGAAGAAGGCTGAAAGCCCGGCACCGTATGATGTCGGATGTTATCTACACGGAAGCAAGTATTCATGTCAGATCTTTGGAAGCTCATGCGGAAGCAGAGCACGCAAGGCGTTTGGCCGTTGTACAACAGGGGTACACATGTTTTGGTATCCCAACTCAACACAGAGATGAACCCGCACAGGGCGGAAGCTGAGCAGTTTCAGTCAAGGCTATTTCACAGGGAAACAGATTGCCATGAGGAAAGGCAGGCAGCACTTAGGTTCACCTCACAGAACATGTCGCTTACAACTGGTGCACTTCACTTCGAGACACTGAAGCACAACGAGCTACAGACAGCACAGCTTCGGAAATCGTTCGACGATAATCGCTCGACGCTTCTTGAGTATCTTGCACAGGATATTGCGGAAAGGCTTCAGTGGGAAGAGAATGAGTGTTTTCAGAGGTTGAGGGCTGAAGAGATGCAGCATGATGATTTGGTGACGGGAGTACTCCCTTTGTTAAAACCAGTCGTGCCAAGTGGGTGACAAAAGTTAAAACCAGTGCAGATCCCAGTGCAAATAAATGAGCAGCGCGCGTCTGTTCTGTATGCAGATGCCTTCATTACTCTCCAGGGAGTGCGTCGTGCAGCCAACAAATGGGGGGCAGAATGCTCGCCGTTGCATGCCTTGATGGGTTCTAAGAATGGTTGGGGGGCTTTGTTTTTCGGTTCATCGGGACACAGGCTTGCATTTCGGTGTCAGGTACCCGCAGAGTCGCTGGCTAAGGTTGCTCCTTCACGAGCGTTTAGAGATGATGGCGCAAATCTTGTCACTGTCCATGGCGGTGATTGCGTCTCATGTGCGTAGACATATGGTGTGCTTCATGGACAGCACTGCCGCGGAACATGCGCTGCGCAAGGGTTATGCCAAGGGTGAAGCCTTCACCAAGACGTTGGCGTGCTTGTGGTCTTGGGTCGCGGAAACCGGCCTACAGCTTTCCACCGAGTGACGTCTGCTGCTAACTTGTCGGATGGCATCTCTCGAGGATGCCGGGATGAAGCAGAGTCATTGGGGTGTCAGAGACTGTATATCCGAAGTTCGAGCGCTTCCACCAGTTCTTTTCGAGGGTTCAACGGGGCGAGTGGAAAGCCTTGCTCGGCCAGTTCTCCCAACTCGTCGACGAAGTTGCCGACTTCCAGTCCACGCGCCAGAGTGGGGAACAGCGCGTGTGAGTGGCGAAATCGCGCTGCTCGGAGGGGGCGTCCAGAGGACTCTGCCCCGGGCAGACATTCAATGCACTCCAGCCAGTGGGACGAGGAAAAGAGAGAGTCCGCTGTGCCAGTTGACATTCAATGCACTCCAGCCAGTGGGACGAGGAAAAGAGAGAGTCCGCTGTGCCAGTTGCATGCTGTGCTGGGTAGGAGCGAATACTTTCGCGTTGATGTGTGTGCGCCTAGCGAGACTTGTCTGGAGTGTTTGTTTCGGTTGCATCATATGTATTCAATGTATTATCATCTCGTTGTTCGTCGAGGCCCCAGGCTCCGATCGCGACCGAGTTCTGAAGCGAAGCGCGGAAGAATCGATTCTGGTGTCGTGAGTAGGGTGGCGCAGCAATCCCTTCTTGATCTTGTCAGACCCTGCTATCAACAACTCGTATGCATGCTGCCAAGCGCCATGCATCCCAAAGCCAAGCAAGTATACGTATGTTTTTCCGGACCACACCAGACCACGAATCGTTTCAGTTTCACGACTCACGACTTGAAGTGGTCGTGTCTTCCGGCCCTTATTGGTTGCCCAGGTGTCGCCGCGTGGGTTTTCACCTTGGTGGGCTAGCAGCTGTTGGAACACAGGCTGGTTCTGCTGTGCGCTTATGAAGGCTTAATGAGCCCAGCATGAAAGGGGTATAAAGGGGTGCTGGTTATGATGAGCAAAACTCATGCCCGGAAAACATGGAACGACCTCCACATTTCACAGCATGAAATGCAGCATGTTTAGATAATGAGTGGTTTCTGAATGTTTCCGGCCATTCTGACATCCGTTGTGTGAAATGGTGACATTTAAATAAGGTTGGTTCCAGGGTTGGCGCGAATCCAAGCAGGCAACAGACCTTCCCATCCCGGCACCTACAAACCCCTGTTAATGCACGCCTCCCTCCCTTCCGCTGCGCCCATCCTGCTGGTCGTCGGTTGTTTCTTCACGCAGCACATCTTCAACTGCTCCGGTTGGTCTACGAGATTCTACGAGCAAGGCCCCTACATGGAGCCTGGCTCCTTTCGACACAGACACACACCAACAACCAAGCGCACATGCACAAGTGCGCACGTGTGGCACCCAGCCCCCTTAGGCAGAGGCAGACAGGCGGACAGACAGACAGACAGACAGACAGGACAGACCGACCGACAGACAGTCAGACGTATGTGCACACACGCACACGCAAGCGCACGCGCACACACGCGATCACACGCATGCACACGGTTTTCTTGCTTGCAGGAAGGGACGCCGGACAAGAAGTATCAGATATACCTGCCGTGATGAACCGTGGAAGAGTTGTCGTGAGTCACAGCAAAAACCCAGCAGCTCGCAATAGATGAGCTCAAGGCCGAGGCGCTGCTGAGCCTGGTGCTTTCCCAGGAAAAGCTGCTTCAATCGATTCTATGCAAATCACACATGTAAAGGGTTGCGGAATTTAGGCTTGCGATGGGCAGCAGCGGTGGCTACACGTTTTGCAGAATGGAGGATTTGAACACTGACGGATCCGAAGTTGATCTATGGTTACATAATTTATGTGACTTTTATGTGCTGTGTTTGAGTTTGACATGGGCTCGGCTTTCGCGACATGTTGTTTCCAATTTGGATGCCCAGATCCCAACGAAGTACGAGGAGGGCATTGCGAGCAGTTTTCATTGTCGCACCAGTGAAAAAGGGGAAGGATCATTTCATTATGGTTCTTTGGGCCTGCCAGGGCCGGAATGGCTCAACATTTGTTTTTGTTGTTTCCGTTTTGGCCGTAGGCTTCAGAATTCTCGGGGTGGTTACCTCGACTATTGAAGACAGTAAGTGTCCACAACCGATCTTGTGTCTGCAAGAAGACAAATGGGGAATCTTGCCAAAAAGCCGAAGAAAGGATTCACAGTGCGAAGCGTGCGCCAAGGCGCAAGCACTGCAAGCCCAAACTCGAAGGTCATACCCCGAAACTGGTGTCCAAGCGAGAAGTCATCGCGACATTGTTTGACCTCGAAGATGCCTCGCAACAGATCCGACAGGTTGGGGGATGTTATGGGTGTGTCCTGAAGGCACAAATTGGACCACGGTCATGTTGACATGAAGCTCCTCACCTTTTAAGTCTCGGCTTTAGTCTGGCTTGAAACCCCGAAGGCAGCGAGAACGGTGCCTTTGACCGGCGAGGTCATCATGTGACCGGGCCCCGTAGATCCAGTGGCTACGATCAGCATCAAGACTCATTTGGTTACCCCAGCTGTCCAAGAGCTGTGGTTCCCAGGTGTTGCGAGTATCTGTCACATTCAGCATCAATTAATGCACACTTCGATGGTGTACTGAACCCATCCGAAGCCACTGGCAGATCGCAGGTAGACTCCCCAAACCCGCAGGACTCATGGGTCAAGAAGTGTCAGACGAAGCATCGTGAAAAGCAGTGCTGCAATCCCGTTAAGGAAGGAGTTGCTTGAGCCTGCAGATGTTTAGGGAGTATCCAAGTCGATCCTTTCAGCAGATGTGCCCCGTCACAGGGGCCAGCTAAGACAACCGGGGAGGACCAAAATGCGAAGTGCAAGTCGAAGTTCAGCTTATAAACTCCTGAACCCTTAAATTCAACAAAACCAAACTCCCGGCGCTTAACCAAGGCTCTGTCGCTGAAAAGCCCAATCCACTCCTCAGTCCCCGCACCGCACGACCTCCATTAGAGGTCTCCTTTTAAGAGATGAAGTTGAAGTCCGGCCGCACATGTCCAAGGGCGGCATGTGAGGCACGGTGACCAGGCTCCTCCCTCGCTCAACGATCTGCTCAGAGTATCGGGCGGTATTACCTTCAAGGTTTCGCAACACACGGTCTTGAACTCGAGGTCCTCATGTCCAATGTGTCTAAGAAACACGTACTTGGACACTGGAGGGTTTGGAGGCAGCGGGCAGGTGCAGTCTGAAGTCGTGCCGTTCATGGTATGTTTGGAACTCACAAGCAATTCCTGGTTTCAGGGCTGTGTCCCCGGCCGGCACTATCAAGCACGCGATGCAGAACTGGGGATGTAAGCAGTCGAAGTAGTTCAAACGGATTTCACAAGCGGTGGCGTACACTTGCGTGCTCCGACATCCCGAGCAGCCAAAGCAGAGGAGCCAATGACCTTTGCTCGATGTCCTGTGCACCTCTTCATGTCGCCTGGCTGGAAGCCCGACAACAGTCGCACGAATTTTCAGCTCCGTCCTCACACTGCGTCTGCTCGGAACCCATACAAGTCTTTTGAATCCTGTCAGCTGTGGCTACCGAAAGATGGTATCCACGCTTCCGACGAGAACTGCGCCGTAGTGCGCATTTCTATGGTGAGGAATTGCGACGGGCTTGAGGGTAACACTGGAGATGTCCTAATGCTGCGCTGGAAGTTCTCACCATGTTACGACAGCATTTGCAGGCTTGCCTTACTGGCTTCCTTTCGCAGGGTCATGGATCAGAAGTCTGCCAAGCCAAGATTTCTCACAGACCCCATGATTCCGATTCTGCTGAAGTACAATTTCTCACCGTTTTCCTGTGCAGTCGCTGGGCCTGGCCTTACGCGACTTGGGGGAGGGGGCTAGACTCGGCTAGACACGACAAAGAGACGAAATGAGAGAGGGGAAGAAGCGAGGCTGGAGCTTTGCGCTTTTTGCGCTTTAAAGCCGACTCTCTAACTGGGCCTTCTGGGCACTCGGCACTTTTGGCCAAGCGCCTCAGACCTCGAGCGGGCAGAGCTTTTCTCAAAGGCCTCCGGAAGCGAAGGGCATCGAAGTGCAGATTGTCTACACGTTTTTAGACCCATATGCCGCATAGTCGAATAGTCTTCATCATTGCTTTGTCAAGACTGAAATTGACACGCTGCAGCATGTGCCAAGACGGGAGCACCTATTAAAAAGGATGAACACGCGATCTGTAGTTCCTGCAGACGAGACCAAGCGCGTTTCTCCGTGAACGCAACATTGCCTAAGCCTTCAGGGTCTCAGGGGACGCAGGAACATGTGGTCAAGGTGGTGCGGACACTGCGATTGTTGAGCCTGTTTAGGGAGTTTGAGTACATGCAAAATACTTAGAAGCAGAGTCGACTTTGAATGAGAACTGAACATGCGCCGGAGGTCCCGAAGAGCATGCGTTGCCTGATTAATTAGGGCAGACCTTGCCGGTGGTTTGCGAGCCAGGCTACCGAACTTTCAACATTCACAATATGTCTCGCAGTTTCTTCTTGTGTGCCGTGGAAATGTGAGCATGCTACCCCCAGAAGAAGATCTGCGAGCGGGCACAGGCCTCAAGGAGCTCGTGTCCACTTAGTGGGGATGGCGTGAAGCTCTTCATTGCAAGTTCCAGATCGGTTCACCACTCAATACCATCCCCATCCGGATGTGTACAGCCATTGCCGAGGCTGCCGAGGGCCGCGAAAAGGCAACAGAAACAGTATAAGCAGCTGTTGAGCCCAAACGGAGCAGTCATTCTTGGACATTAGAGAAGAAACCAACCCCGAGTAAAGTAGCATCGTAGCTGAGTAGCTCAGTAGTATCAGATAGGTCCTCTTGCACTGTAAGGCCATGAGTTGTAAAAGCTTATCCAATCTGTATCCAATCTGGTCAGAGGACTGTTTGCACACGTTCTGGCTTGTTCAGCATCAAATGTCGAGCCATGCTTTAGACATGACCGCGCGTTCTATGAGCAAGCAACATCTAATGTCCATTGGCACAGTGCGTCGCGTGATACAGTGATACAACTTTGACTTTGTTAGCTCCTTCAGCACCATGCAGCGGCTTCAGCTGGACGAACTTCCTGGAGTGGAAGGCTTCGATACGCCCCTCGCTCGACAATGCCATAGCTATGACACTGCTGGATGCCATGTTTACCAACCCTTCCTTGAGCAGCTGCTAAGTCTGACATTCGCAAGTGTGGCGGGCCATCGGGCTGAAGCATTGAGCCAAAGGCTAGAGAGAATCACACGACGGGCTTTGCGTATGCGTGTTTGTGTTTGTCTGTTTGTTGGTTTGTCTGTCTGTCTGTCTGTCTGTTCACCATCTCAACTTCTGCCTGCCCGTTGCTTCGGTGCATCAATGCAATCCACTCCATGTTGGACTGGTCTCCAGCTCCCTTGATCGTCAGAACCTCATCAAGTAGTCCGATACAGTCCTGTACCACGCCACTGGTCCCATGTTCATACAGGTAGCTGGGGTCTTCACATCCCGAGAGTACTGCTCTCATCTGCTCTGGTCGTCTTGGGTTGTCCATGTTAATGTTCATCGCATAACGATTGCTGTATGCCGTGAGGCTTTTTCAAACGGTCAGGTAGCTCTTGGAATGCTTCAGCAACGACGAGTTTGTGACTCAGCGAAAATTTCGTTTGCGGCTGGTGTAGTGCATCGTAAGATGCGCCTTCGCGCAATGCCCTTCAAGGAAAAGCGCATGGTGTTGTTAGCAACTTTGCTAACAGCAGTCGCCACAGCTGACGAGGAGGCTTGCACACGCTTCGTTGCCTCTGCAGATGTGCGAGATCCAGATCAGCGCTTGACATATCTGGAATGCATACTCTCATTCGCTTCAACGCTGGGTCTTTATGAGCCCTGTCTGGAGGCGCTGGCGTTGTTGGTCTCAGGGCCTCTGAGTGGCACAGCCGTGTTGATTTCTGAGAAAATTCGCGACAGCCGGGAAGAGCTGGCAGCTAACTTGGGCGAGGTTCTGAAAGGCGTGGACGTGATAGTCGTAACTGAGTTGCCTGACGACATCAAAGTACAGGATATCCCGAACGTTCGTTGCAAGAAGTTGGTCGACAATTCTCCAATGGATTGGGAGCAGCTCCGCAGTATGCCGGTCATGGCCAGAGGGTCCTTCCGGCAGGCCTACAAGCTCAAAACGGCTTGGATGCTGATGGAACACTTCGAGCACCTGCGTGGAGAGTCGTACAAATACACTGTGCGCCTACGTACAGATTGGCACCCTACGATTTCGATAGCTGATTTATTACAATCTTCCCAGATTGTGCCAGGTAGCATTTACCAACGTTCCGATGTGTTTGCCTATGGTCTTCGACACGATATGCAACAGTGGGTCCTGTACAGTTTCAGGCTCATGGAAAACAACTTCTCAAATGCTTTGGTTGAAGGCGTGAAGCATTACAGGCCCTTAAATTGGAGCCTTGTCGCATTGAGTGAAGTCGGATGTGGTCCATTCTCTTGACTTATGTTCCCACGAGAAGTCATTGGCGACATATCCCAACTTGGTCCTTATTGGCCGGCAGAATATCCCACTCTGGTCCTTGACGCGGTCAGATTCCACGAGGGCTGTCTTCTGCAATTTGATGCGAAACTGATGGCAAAGCTGTCTGACAGCCATGAGCCTCAGGAGTCCATCTCTCCATATCGCAACGTCCCTGCAGTGAGCGTCAAGTGCTGCACTGTGGATGACTTTGAAATCGAGCTGGCGCTCTTACACAACTTGTATGACCAAGGGCTTCTATGCCATGCTCCACGCATCCCTGCTGAACAATGGAGGTCTTACAAGCCCTACATGGTACCTAGCTATTGATTGTGGCGTGATGCGGCATGGTGCGTGGTAGCCAGCAGATGCAAAGTGGACTGCAGGTTGGAGGCTGTTTGCAATACATGACGTGCCCTTACTGCTACTGCTGCTACTACTACTCCTCCTCCTGCTACTACTCCTACCCTTTGAGTACTATTCTTACACTAAACGTAGTAGCACTTATACTGGATTAGTGGCACTGATCACAGCTGAAATCTGAAAGTCTAGCTCGAGCAGCAGCAACAGCAGCTGAGAAAAGGAGACTGAAAGAGCTCTTGCAGACGATACTTGACAGAGATCGAGCACTTCTGCGAGTGTCAAACATGAACGAACAAGATAGGGGCACTGCCAGGAATAACCGCAAATTAAAGCAACGCCTCATTTGTTCCTGTCGAAGGCTTTCTGGAAGGTGTCAGGAGGCCTGAATGGGCAGCAAGTCGTGAAAGTCTTACCGAGTCTACAGACCTTGCCTGGCTTGTCCGAGTGCGAGTGTCAAGAAAGGCTTCTCAAAGCCTTCATAGAAACCTTAAGCCTCTCTATCCCGAGAACCTTCCGTTGCAAGGTATCTTTTCGACAATGTAGGCTTTATCAAGTCGCCAGAGGGATTTGAATTGGGTCTTCCGTCAACACAAGGCGCTTGGTTGAGGGAGTCTACATCATGAGATATTTAAATATCGGAAACCCTCCAAAAGGAGCTTATTGAGAATCTTACTTGTTAGGCTCCCTGTCCCGAGTAGTTGGACAGAAAACACTGACAGGCTCTGCTTTCAGTCGGGCAAAATGGGTAGAATCCGTAGAGTCAGTACAGTAGTGCATGTGTGGGTTAAGGGGAGTGTGAGCGGCTCGCAGCTTCAGGCCCAGGGAGATCTTACACAGGACCACCGTGCAGAAGTGGCAGCTCGGTGATTGTTAAGTCCACATGGGTGCATAACCCATTCCTTATGAGGAGCCTTGCCTGCCTTGTGCGAGTGAGTGCCGAAACCGTCGACCGACAGATGATGAGGGCCTGAACCTGCAGCACCCCTGACCTTGCAACTCGTGCCTCACTGCTGATGTCGTTTTCAGGCCTGGGTGATCTGATGATCTGATGTAGCGTCTGGATACCTACATGCCAGCATCTTGTCATTCATCCTGGCATGCATATCTTGTGCGTCAATCTCTGTCGAGTGCACACCGTGAGACCTCATCTATCTGGCGAGAGCGTAGATAAACGCCAAACTCCTCAAACTTTACACCAAAAAACCTGCCCAACCCCAAAAGCTGAAAGGCCCTCAAACCCCGAATGCAATCCCAAACATTCCACAAAACAATCCTTCTTCGGGACAGCCTAGGATTGAGAGCCACGCTGCTAAGCGTAACAAGCTGGCGGACGAATCCAAGGCGGCAACGCGTGTCTTTTGATGTTTGCAGAAGTGTAGATTTGGCTGTGAGCCCCTGGGCTGGGCAGTAGTAGGCAGCTTCATGCTTGACATTTGGCCCAAGGGGTCCGGCTTGTTGCAGCGGATGCTGCGCAGATGCACCAAGATGCCGTGGGACCATGGTAAAGAGATTTTCCCGTGCCGTCTTCATCTACCTGGCTGCAGCACTGCCTGTTGCACTTGAGAGCCGCAGCGGCTTTTCTTTGTCTGGACTGCCCTGGGGTCACTGGGAGGGTCAATGGAGGTCCAAGCATCTTTGTTGGGGGGGCTCATCCCCACCTACTGATGAACTTGGAAAGATGTTCCAGTTTCCTGCTGAGGATGTCACCTGCGAGTTCCGCAACGTGTGCTACAACCCGGGAACAGAGCATTTTGTGTATTCCAAAGACTCAAACGAGCGACGTCGACCCCTTCCCCCGGTCAGCATCTGGAGTGGTCCACCTGAGCCTATTTTCGACGGCTACGATGCGCCGCGCAAGATCCTGCCTGTGCATGTGCGGGAGCCGTTGGGCCCGCAAAGAATGCTGAGCGTGCCGACATACGTGATCTTGCGTGGTGCTAGCTCAAATCTAGCCCACATGATCCACGATATGATGCTTCCACTGGTCATCCTCTTGTCCCAAGCTGAGGGCAGCCGTGGGGGCAGCCAAAGCGGCCGCCGCGTGATCTTCTTTCTGGATGATTGCAATCCATTGAGCATTTACAACAGCCCGCCGGCCATGCCCAAGCTGAGGAGTAACACAAACAGACAGACCTGTGAGCGCTTCAGCGACATGCTTGTTCCCATCATCTCCGATTGGCCATGGCTCGATGTGGAGCGCCTGCACGCAGAGGCCAAGAAGGAGATCTGTTTCTCGCGACTCATTGCAGGTTCCGGCCGCTACGGTCTCTTCTCGGGCTACAGCGAAGATAGGCTGAGGCTGAGTGGTCTCTACCTGAACACAATTGCCAGCGGCCTGTTGGGCACCCACATGCGGCTGCTGCGTGACTGGGCCTACGAGCGGATTCTGGAGCTCCCTGACCAATCCCCCCCTGGCCCGCCTGGCACGCTAGCACTCGTACCCAAACCTGTGGGAGAGCGCCGAGATCTCGCGAACATGGAAGAGGTTGCGACGTGGTTGGCTGACTGGGCCGAGGCCCATCACCTGCAGTACGTGGAGCTGCGTCTTTGGGCCATGAGTCTTCAGCAACAGTTGAGGGCTCTGCGCCAGGTACGTATCTTGGTCACACATGCAGGGTCTACGCACGCAGCGAGCAGCACCTTCTGCCTGACTGGGCCAGCGTCATTGTCATACCGCAGTGCGGTGGCTGCAAACCGGCTGAGGACATCCGGGAGGACTGTAGCGGAGACAGCCTGTATATGAGGCCTTGCTCAGCCGATGAGATGACCTTTGATTTCGTTTGGCCACGCCCCTTGCTAAGGATCTTCTGGTATCCGGCCTCATTGCAAGACACCGAAGAGCGAGTCGGACACCTGGACGTGAGGATCAACCAGGGCCTGTTGTTTGCAGTCTTGGAGGAGGCCTGCCGACAAAGTGTGTAGACTCAGGGCTTGGGGCTTGAAATGGGCTTGGCGTGGTCATGTGGTGGGCTAGCCAGCTAGCAAGCTGCGCTACAAAGTTGTCTTTCTGAGATAGGCCAGCCAGCACATGGACTTCCAGAGCATGCCAGGGCCGCCCGAGATGTTAGAACTGCCTAAGCTGCGAATCTTCTCCTATTCCTGGCCTGAGATGCTGCATTTGCCACTGCTGCTCCGCTGCTCCGCCGAACAGAGGCAAAGCATGTCGAGCCTCCGCCGGACCTGTGCAACAAAGATCAGTGAGACTTACTGCGGACTTCTTCATCGACGTCCTGCCTACACGGAGACTACGACGGAAGATCTCCTGCCTTCTCTTGGCAGCTGCAGCTGCATGAATGCGGCTCTTGAGGCTGGGGCGGCTGGGGCGTCCTGGAACTGGCAGCAGCTGTCCAACGTGGCTTTCCTAAAGCTACAGCTTGCAAGGCACGAGCTCCTGTTTTGGTCGGGCCTAACCATGGATGCCATGACAAACATCATGTTCGGCATGCCGCACTCTGTTATGGGCTTTTTCGGACACCCTTCCTTGCTAGAGCTTCTGCGGCGACGAGCGTTTTATGAGGACACTAACCGTTTGGAGTGTTCTGACCGAGACGACTGCAGGGCGAAACGTGTCTTAACGCTTATTGAGTGGTTGATGGTGGCACGAAATGTGTTCTGTCAACACGGAGGCCTCTCAACTTGGGAGCAAGCGTCAAACGAGCAGAGCATCGACCTAATAGATTTCCGCCGTCACACCCTGCTTGTGGAAACCATCTTTTTGGAGCTTCTCAGCGATGCACAAGACATCACATGGGGACCAAGCGTCAAGCTGCTGCTGGAGGTTCTGCGGGAGGAGCTGGCAGTGGATTTCGGCTTGAAGTTCCGGGTGACAAGCCCATGGTGCAGCACCAACATCAGTGCAGAAAGTGCCAGCGGGGAGCCGGCGAGGCTTTTCACAGACCTCGACTTCTCATGGTTCTCCGAGCTGTGCGCCTTATCTTTGAAACCGCAGCAAACTTCCGAAGCAACCGAAGCTGTAGAACCCCTTGAGGCACACACAGCTCAAGAGCCTTCGACCTGCAATGCCAATGACGTGCCCCTACAGAGCGGTGATCTCCTGTTCCATGTGTTGGGCCATGCCGTGGTGAGCCCACAGCATCGGCTCACCGACAGGGCAACGGAAGTCGAGGTACTGCTCTTTGTTTACAGTCTGGATGGCTGCATTCCAGTCGTGAGAGAGAAGGTCGGCCATGTACTCTCTCAGCCAGCGGTGCCGCTTTTCCCTTGGCGCTGCGGCTTCGAAGGCTGGAGTGTCCAAGCTATTCCAGTCTCCATGATGGGCTTCACTTTGACGATCGTGTGCCCGGTCCCTGCGTGGCTTCGCCAGCCTTCCCTCCTGCACCTCGTTGCAGAACCTCAAGAAATTCAGCTGCCGATTTCCATGTGCAAAAACAGAGCGAGCCAAAGGAGCGCCTCCGATTGGCAATCTGCCTGCGGATCCATTATGACATCGGCGGGCTGGTAAAGGAGTCTGGCTTACCATATCTGGTCCGAGATTGGGTGAACTTTCATCTACTCTCAGGTGTGGATAAATTTGTGATCTACGATGAGGATGGATCCTTTAGTGAAGTGGAGGCTGACTTGTCCAAGCACCCTCGAGTGAGCTATTTCCCGCGTTGGCCAGAGACGTCCCTGCCACTTCTTTCAAGCCGCTTGCAGCTGGGGAAGCAAGAAGTCGGAAAAGACAGCCTGGCCGCACAGGCCAACTCCCACTGTGTTATGATGTTGAAGGGGCAAGTGGACTGGATCGCCATGCTGCCCGGCTTCGACACCTTTCTCTGGACTTCGCAAAGCTCAAGGCAGACCGGTGCCTTGAAGGCGGTGCTTGCAGCCGTGGAGCCTCACCGCCCAAAGCTGGCCGCGCTTCAACTCATGGAGGTGCAGTACACGCAGGGCAACTATCCCAAGGGTTCCACACTTCTGTCTCAAAGGATGCGAGGACCATCCATCACCAACCGATCGCACACACTTCTGCTGAACCCAGACACGGGATATTCGTTGAGTAGATTGTCAACTTGTCATGAATGGTTCAGTTCAGTCCAGTCCGAATAATCACGAGCCGTTTTGTTCAATAATCGCCTGACAGTGACCCAGGAGAATGTGCTGGAAGTTGGGATGGGCCACTTCGCTCTGCCGCGCCAGGATGCACACCTCGTTGCAGTCGAAGAGAGTCGGTTGCGAGTGAACCATTACATTGCTTCTGGGATCCTTATGTAGGTGGATTTCTGATCTCCATGTTAGACTTCTGTGGGGTCTGTCCTGCTCCATATCCATGTATACCCTGAAAAAATCTCTTTGTGTAAAATCCCGATGCATGATGGTTTTTCCTTGGCCAGTTCGGCTCCTAGGACTTTGTGGAGTCCAGTGGCTCCCGCTGTGTGAACTGCACCATTCTGGACGACGTGCTTAGCCCGGAATTGGAGTCAGAGGTGGAGATGATGCGGCAGACGACCTGACATGAAAATCGAAAGCTTGCAGCGTGTATTCACCCTATCATCCCCCAACAAAACCGTGTTAAACCGACATAACATAGCAATCGTACTGTACATAATCCCTGTATTTGTAGACTTATTGTCCGGGAAGGGTTGATCCTGCCTTTGGGCAGCTGAGATGTGCGATGCACACCTACTTGTCGTTCTGATGCTCCTTTGCTTGGCCATCATGTTGCAAGGAGGTGTTGTGGTCGGGGATGAGATTCAGGGAGGTTTGTGGCCCAATGCCCATTGGCCCATTGCTATAGGATTCAGTGTCGTTAACGCAAGCCTGTCTGGGGTATGCATAGCTTTCCAGAGATGGAGAATTTGGCAGCATGTTAATCCGTCCCAAAACTCTTGTTTGTGATGATTCAGCCTCAGCGTCAGTCAGACCCGAGCAATCTGCGACATCTATTTCAACCTTAGTGCTTATATAGTCCCTTTCATCCCCCGTATCTGCCCCTAAGCTATCCCCAAAGGCTCGGGGGTATCGTCATAGTCAATACTTTCGTTTTGGGTGAGTGCTGGGCTAATTCTGGCAAGTGGCGTGGCATCTGGGAGCAAAGTTTTGTCTGTGGCCAATGTGGCATCTCTGCAACTTTTGACAAGACTGGAGTCTGATGGATCCTGCACTATACACACACATATATATATATATACATATATATATGTATATCTATATATATATATGTATGAAAAGCTAATGACCATTGTCGACAGAGAGAGAGAGAGAGAGAGAGAGAGCAAGAGAAGACACAGACCCAAACACACGAAACACACATATTATATTATAATTCATGTACAACTTACCGACCAATTTAAATTTCAACACGACTGTTAAACAGCCACCCGCTCACACGCCCCTCCAAAATAGACACCACCCACCCACCCACCCACCCACCCACCCACCCACAGATCTGCACATAGACACACACACAGACCGGCTGGAGACTATAATAAAGTACACCGACACGTACACACACACACTAGTACACACACTAAGTACACACTGCACTCTACACACACACACAAGCGTTCGTGGTCGCCACTTGCAGCTCAGATTCGCCGCTTGGCATGCATCTTTTTTTCGGTTTAGGCTTATTTAGGGGCTCGGGTTTAGGGTTCAGATCTAGAGGCCAGGGCTTTTCTCGCCTTGGGTTTAGGATGTTCGGTGCCAGGGTTTCGGGCTTCGGGTGTTAGCACACATATAGGGTGTCGATATCAGGGCAATTCGAGCTTTTGGGTACTTTTTTGGTGCTTGGGCTTGGTGCTTTAAGGCCTTAAGGGTCTCAAAGGTCAAGGTTCCCTAGCACCTTAAGCTTAAAGCCCTTAACCCTAATACCCGAATAACACTCAGCCCATAAACCCCAATGCAGGGTTTTAAATTACGGGGCACGGGTCTGTGGCGAATGCAGCGATGTTTCCGGCCCGCGGGCGCCAATCGCTCGTGCGAACTCCACGGCTTGCGAATCGGGCCTAAGCCAGCTTTAAATTTGGATATCTGCAGTGCCGACACTCGCAGGCTAGGATGCTCTAGCTATATCAAACCCTAGGCTTTGGCCCCGTCAGCTACATCAGCAGCTCAGCGCTAGCAGTGATCTCAGATCAAACCATGGAAGTTTGCAGCCTCGGCTGCTTACCGAAATCATCGGCTGTATATCCCTAAATCGAAACCTGCAAATTTGAGGCAAGTCGCCATAGATAAAATCTTCGCAACGTGCTTCTCTCGAGGCTTCGAGTGTGCACCGAGCTCGCTATGCCTGGGATCCCAGACAAAGTAAATACAAAGCTACTGGTAACCTTACTGGTAGTAGTAGTTCTAGTACTAGTACATGTACAGTACCAGCAGTGATATTACTAACAGCAGCAGCAGCAGCATAGTAGTAGTCGTAGTAGTCGTAGTAGTCGTAGTAGTAGTAGTAGTAGTGGTCGTATATAATAGTAGTACTAGTAGTAGTAGTAGTAGTAGTTGTAGTTGTAGTAGTAGTAGTAGTCGTCGTCGTAGTAGTAGTAATAGTACTAGTTGTTGTTGTTTAGTCTTAGTGGCAGCAATAGTACAGCAGCAGTGGCAGTACTAGTTGTAGTAGCTAGTAGTAGTAGTAGTAGTAGTTGTTGTAGTAGTAGTCGTCGTCGTCGTCGTCGTAGTAGTAATAGTACTAGTTGTTGTTGCTTAGTCTTAGTGGCAGCAATAGTACAGCAGCAGTGGCAGTACTAGTTGTAGTAGCTAGTAGCTACTAGTACTAGTAGTAGTAGTAGTATATAGTAGTAGTAGTAGTAGTAGTAGTAGTAGTAGTAGGTACGTACGTACGTACGTAGTAGCAGTAGAATAATATAAGCACGAGAGATAAATAGATAAATAAACAAATAAATCAATACATAAATACAGTACATATATATAGAGCGAGTATATGTTGTGCTGGTAGTGGTCTGACTAGTGCTAGCTGTAGTGGTAGTAGCAAAACATAGTTAAATGCCAAGCATCCGACCAATCGCCCGTTGAAGTCCTCACTCGCGAACGTGTGGTAGTATCGAAAGTTGTATTTTTCGACGGAGCAGAAGCGGATGAGCTCGAGGATACCCTTGAGCCCGGGGCGTGGCTTGCATTTGCTACAGGCTAAGTAAGAATATGTTGTTATAGGTAGGGTGGGCTTAGCTTGAGTAATTATTCGGGTGCTCGGGGGTATGGTTTCGGCTTTAGAAGGAAAGTCCTTCAAGAAACCATGGTGCAACTAGCTTAACCAATCAACTGGCATGAAGCTTCGGCCTGATCTGAAAGAGGGGCTTGGCATTCTCGGAGCAGGAATGAATCTTCGCGAGCCAGCCGTATGCATTCATAAACACATCCTTGGATCCGGAGTCCAAGCCTTCAGTAACTACAAGCCCCAAGCCATTATATAATGGCAGATGAACAGTGCAAAGCCGCATTCTTCCAATCTCCTCATCCGTAAGGTATCTGCCAGCGGCCTCGGAGCAGTTCATCAAGTCCGCGAGGTAGGACCTGGCTGCAATTGCAAACTTAAGACTGTTGGGAATCTAGGACCAAGGATTTGGTTGAAGGCTTAAGGCTTAGTGTTTAGGGTTTAGGGCGAGTCAGGGTTTATAAGCAAGGTAGAGGGTTGGTTTTAAGCAATAGTACGAAGCTGATTTTAGCTAGAACACAAGCAACATGCATTGGCCCAAAAGCCGCATCGAGCGATCAGCAGCATGCTCATCTTCATAGAGAAGCATCGTGGTTCGGTGAGCCAGCCAGCTGGTAATCACCCTGGCCTCTGATACATCTTTCCAAGGCCTAGCCTAGATAAGACTATTCATCATGGGTGCATGCAACTGTACTGTCTATTCTTGCAGCTGTAGTGGCGTTGTAGGCCTTGGCCCCCATTTCGAGCTCCCCGGCTTTGCCACGAAGGAACTTCGTCGTGAATTTCGGTTGAGAATGCCTGATATAGCATATATGGAGTTTGGGTTGAGATCAAAACCGCTTCAAACGTATATATCAGCATGGGCTCGTAATCTTCTGATCCCGGCACCACGAGCAAAAGTCACGATAAGCACTGGCCAGCTTGGCATTCACGTCGCCACCCTCCCAAATATCCTGGTACACGGTTTAGGGTTTAGGGTTGGGATGTGTTTATTTGTAGATAGAGGTTTGGGTTTTAGGCACCGGTTTAGGCTCTAGGGGTTTGGGCTAGCGCGGTTGTGCCTTGGACATCAGAATGTCGATGCACCCGGCACCAGCCCACAGCATGACTCCGAGATTCACTGTATGCAGGGAGCACCAGCGAAGCATGCTGTGGCTCCATCCAAGGATCTGGAGGATGACACCTGGGCTTTGGTTTCGAGCCTGGACAAGAAATTTAAGGGTTTAGGGTTTAGGGTTACAGGCTTCACGGCTACAGGCCAGTACTATAGCTAAGTACTTCTCAGCTTTTTTTTATAACCGAGGAATTTACAAAACTTCGGGGTTTCAATCCCGCAGTGGCTCGTCCTTCCACAATTATCCACCAAGCTAGTGCAGACCTCAGCAAAGTTCTCGGGGGTCCGCCTTGGCAAATTATCCATGGTTGACATTCGAGGGTCATCGAAGAAGGAGTCCAGACGGGCAAAGCATTGGTGGCACACAGCGAGGCTGTTCCATCCAATTTTCTTGAACCCGAGCCACTCCTGGGTAGCATAAAACAAACCACCAAGAAGAACAATACTGGTCTCGATAGAAAACTTATATAGGTTTCAGGGTTTAAGGTTTAGAGTCCAGGGCTTAGCTTGCAAAATAGTACTCTTTAGTGAACCGGTTGTGAACCCTCTAAAACCCTAAACCCTATATACCCCTGAATCCTTGTAGAACTTCCAGTCGGCGCGTAGCTCGGTAAGAGCCGCCAGAGGCTCTTGTTGGAACAGCATGTTCAAGCTATCGACCACCTCAGCACAGGAACATATCGTTCAGGTTTCGGTGTGGGTTGGATGTATGCAGACAAATTTTATGTGGGTCCAAGCGACAGGCATCATAAAGGCCTGAATGGTCGAAAATCCCGTCGACAACGACTGTCAGGGATGATATGTGAAATTTTAATTATATAGGTTTGGGGGCCTAGGGTGGCTTTTGCTTGAGCATGTTATGTAGGAATTTGATCACACCTCCCTCACGATGAACAGAGGAAAGTGCGTGGTCATCGAATGCTTCCTCTCGTCTAAGACCATGCCTAGACACACCTGGGTGTGTTTCTCCTCATTTGTCCACTTGACATCGTCGGCATAAAGAAAGAGTGGCAAATGTTTGCAGTCTCCCCCTTGCTCAGCAAGTGGATGTTCGGGGCCCCACTCGGCATGCTTGAACATGTGGCTCCAATATTCACGAATCGCTGTAAAGTCGGGCACAACCAACCCGTGCTTCAGCAAGTGAGGAATCAATCGATGAGGGAGGACCACAGGTAATTTCCTGAATTGCAAATGAATATTTAGTCGAACACACAACACGTGCACACTATCCCCAAACTTTAAGTTAGCCTAGGTTTACAGGGTCTCAGGGTTTAGGATCGAGGTTTCGGGGTAGGGTTTACGGGCTGATGGTACCGAAAGCTTGACAAGCACAGGCCTCGTCACCACAGTGGGGTCCAGGGCACTCTTCATCATAGGAACCTCCACCATATCCAGCGGCACCTTATTCGAGACTCCAGCTTATAAGCATAGGTGATGGTGTACTGTTGGTCAAGCAACAATCTGATCACTCGTCGGGTCTAGGGCTCAGGGGGTTTAGGTTTGGGGTTTCGGGTTTGACGTTCGAGGGTCGAGGCTTTCCATATTTTAAGTGTTGGGACCCTTGGGCATCTGAGTCGATCGCCATATCCATAGCCCCATCGAGGACTCTCATCGAATCTCGTTGCAGATTCCGAGGGTGTTTCCCAGTAGCACCTGCCAGCCGAAGCCTCTCTGCTGTCCGTGGCAAAGCACTGCCAGCAGCTTGAAGCTCCTGCGTCGACGGGACATCCTATAATTTGTAAGGGATTAGTATTACACTAGATATAAAAAATAGGGCCTCTATCATACGGAGCGAATCCTTGTGGGACTCTTCTAAGAACTGCCTGGCTCCGGCGAAGCTGAGGTCCTGGTATTGCAGCACAGCTGGAGCGTGCAATCGAGGCAGGTTTGCTTTGGATGGGCTTAGCACCGGACCCCTTTACCAGTGCATCGGAGGATGTGCCGCCCCAGTGGCCGCAAGTCGTCGTTGTCGGATTCTGCGAGAGCGGGTTTGTGCTAGGGAGAGGCATGAACGACTCGAACTTAAGATCTCTAGAGTGCATTTTCGGATCCATGTGCTTTCAGATCGCTTCCCCGGCACATTCGAGGGTCTGGCATCGAGATGCTTGAAATGTAGCCGTTATCGGCCGTGAGACCCAGGTTCCAGCCCGGGCCCCAACCACAAAACACGTGTGCACTACTCTCGACTGGCTAGGAAAAGAGCACGACGACCCAAGCTGCAAGTCTGCTTCTAGATCTAGCAGAACGGCAACGGAGATCCCGTATAAGGTGCTACCGAGCGAGCTACATCGAAATGCAGTAAGAGCCTATGCTCTCTACCCAGTGGCATGAACATCTTAGCATGAACCTCTTAAGATTCGCGACCGGCAGCACCTAAACAGCTCGCCAGTCCGCGGCACACCCGGCCAGGCTCAGCCTTGATCACTTCTTCTTGCCACGGCTCTTCGCCTTGGGCTTTGCTTTGGTCTTTGCTCCAGCCTCGGCTGCCCGTGGGATGGCTCTTGGCAGATAGGGCATAGGCTGGTTTCGGGTTTAATTTATTAGGTTGTATTTTGCGGCTTAGGCTAGGTTTAGGGTTTAGGCTCGGCTATAGCTATAAAGGGTTTAAGGGTTAGGGGATGGCGATTCTACCTAAGTTTAACGGTGCCCTAAACCGCTATAAACCCTGACCTGTGGGAACCCTTTTAATTTGGCAACTGGATATGGTATTGCATGGAGCCTGGGCTCCGGCTTCGGCAGCTTGTCCTATCTCTTGAAGTAGTGGTTGTGTGTTTCGATCAAACTTTGGATGGATTGGGCACCTAACATAATACCTGGGGGCTTCTAGCTTGGCCCCGTCTGACTTTAGGATTTTGTTTGAGTTTGGGTAACCCTAAACTCCTAAACCCTAAACCCAAACCCTCAAAAACCCTAAACCCTAAAGCCCTACTGTAAACGTGAAGAAGCCGCCACTCGCAGGTGACGTTGGTGACTCTCTCTCGACCGCCGCTGTGGAGGCACAAGAGCTTAGTTTGTTGGAGTGAAAAGAGAGGACTGCTTCGTTTTGCGATCTGTTGCCAGTGTCAGCAGATCACTGGAGCTGACACTGGTAGCGGAGCCCGAGCGCTTCATGGCCTCTGGCGTGACTGCCGACCCGTGGTCGGCCTCTGGCAGTGACCCCTGACAATCAGGCGAGGGGGCGACCGTTGATGCAGTTGTGCATGAGCCCAATAGTGAAGCAAACGCGCAGACGCAGCACGGCGATGGCGACTTGCAATGGGGAAACCTGGAGTCTAGGGAGAGTGCCTCAGCACCGATGATGAACTCCTGGAGTGGCGAGTGGGGCCAGCGCCGTGGAGACAACAGCAGTGAAGGGAGCTCGGGCGATGCGGCTACTACGGCCGATCGCAGGGCTTCAGATGGTTCGTGGGGATCCTGGTCGTCGTGGCAAACCTGGCACTCAGAATGGCATGGTGGTTGGTGGAACAGGTGGGGCGATGCTCGCTCCGACTGGCGTCGTCACCGTTGGGACGGTGGCGAAACTATGTGGCCTTCTACTGATCCCCAGACTACCCACGTGAACAATGCAGACGAATCATCGACTACAAGGACAAGCTTTGCTGAAGTGCCTACGTGGAACTCCGGGACTACACCTCCGAGGACTTCGACCTCACCTCCGACCGCGCGATCCTGGACTACCTCTACGTGGCCCGACAAAGAGACGGAGCAACCTTCTTCTGGCGGTGGCAAAGGGCCCTCAGAGAAGCTCCTGATACTTACCTTCAGTGGTGATGCTGAGAATGGTTCCGAGCTCGGCACCTCTGCTCGGAGCTATCTCCGCCAAGTGGCGGCCTGGGAGAAGATGACGAAGTTGTCCTTAGGGCAGCGTGCTTTGGTCCTTTACCAGAACTTACAGGGCTCGGCTTGGGTCAATGCCGAGTCACTCGACGTCAACAGCCTTGCTCGCAACGACGGCGTGGACTACCTCAAGGATTGGATTCGGCAGCACTATTTGGACGTCGAGGTGACCCAGGTGGGCAGGTCCTTGAGTGACCTGTTCCGCAAGCTACGCAGGAAGCCTACCCAAACGTCTCGGGACTACACGGCGGAGTTCAATCGACTTTTGGCGAGAGTGGTTGAATGCGGGTGCAAGCTGCCAGACGTGGCCAACGCCTGGCTCTACGTTGACCGGGCCAACCTCGACGAGACCACCGAGGTATCCCTACTAGCGTCCGTGGGCAATAAATCCCTCTGAATCCATGTCGGGGCTATTTGTGGTCAGGGCTTTGTACACCGATCGGGTGCTCAATGTGCATGACCATAAAAATCATAGCTTTTATGGGATTATGTATTCGCAGTATATTGTAATATATATAGTATATATATATTATAATTATAATTTATATTTACTATTATATATATATATATATTGATTATATTTATATATATTTATTTATATATTATATATATGTATATATATATAGGAGTACTACTATATATATATATATACATAACTAATAGCTTCTAGCATAGCTAGTTGCAAGGGTATTAGAGCAGTGCTGCTATGTGCTTTTGGTTTGTGGTCCAAGCTCCCAAGCTCTCTAAACCAACACTTGGATTTATCACTCATTCAAGAAACACCAGCGGGCTCAGGCCGGTAGCACAGCCACTGCTGCAGTGCAAGGGTTTAGGGTTTAGGGTTCAGGGTTTATGGGTATTCCACTACTTGTAACTACGACATCTGGATAGCAGTACTGGTGCTACTGCTATCGTGCCTTCGTATCCAGCCCACATCGATGGTATCCTGCCCCAATCAAATTAAATGTAGCTGCTGCTTAAGACTTCGGTCCTGTGTGTGTCCCGATTTCGAATGGATATGGGCATCGAGATGGTGAAGCGGCATCTCGACTTGATTGTCGCACAGTCATCACATGAATGTCTCGAGATCTTGTCTCCAGTTCCACGTTTCGATTCGATTTTCATTCAAACTTCTGAGGTATAGTATTCGTGCGGCCGCTTTGATGCAGGGACACTGCTGGATCTTGCTGCATTGAATGCAACTGGGATGAAAATAAAACCCCTGCATTGCACCATTCTGCCTTGACCCCTACTTTGCCTTAAGGTGTCTGTGTATGGACCCTGGATTGGCGATGTGGGCACGGCCTAGCAACTGCTGGGCATTTCATGGACCGTGGATTGGCATTGCGGGCTCGGCCTAGCCTCTTGCTCCTAAGAGCTGCTGCATTCGGAGTGAGTTCGGATCGTGGATTTCAATTTGTATCGACGTTGCTTGCTGCGAGGTGCAAACCCCCATGTGGCGCATTTGCAAGCAGCGGCTGGACAATATCAGTATCGTGATGGCTCTGAAGCTGCACCACCTGAAGTACTCAATGAGGATCTAGGTGCAACCACCCCCGCAGCCAGTGTGCACAGCTCTGCGTTTGTGTTTGCATGCATGCTGTTCAAGACTTCTCTGTGCGCATTAAATGTGACTCTTGTCGTGGCCGGCTGGCATTTAAGCTTAGCTTTTTCGTGCCTGGAACGACCCGTGCTGCCTTGGTTGCAGGTGGGGGTTTTGGGGTTGGTGGTAGGTCGGTAGGTCTTTCAAACGGGTTGTTCATGCAGGCTGCCAAGCGCGATGGAGGATCGACGAATGATGGAGCAATACCTCCTCGAGGAAGTCTGCAGAGCTTCATTACTTTTAGTTTTGGTGCACCATCGTTGGCAGGACTTTCTGAATGGATGGCTCACGAGGAATGACGAGATCCTGCCTGCAATCAGGAAGCACAAGGAGTCTACATGCTGTGATTTTTCATGTTGCAAGATTGAGATTCATCGACATGGTCCTGCAGGAGAAGGCGGTATTGCCTGTGCCAGCAGCTGGGGTGCAGAGTGCAGCCATGGTGGGCTGGGATCTGTCTTTCATGCTTGTTCATATTAATGTTTGAAGTCTTGTGTTGATGAGCTTGTGGTTTCCCTGCAGTGCGAAGACAACTATGACTTTCTTTGCCACTATTTCGCGACACTCGGTGCGAAGTTGCCATTGTTTTCCTGCCACAAGGCCAGCAGTGATCAGGCATCAAGTGTTCATTCCAGCTAGGAGTTCTGCTTAAGTGCACATC
Organism: Symbiodinium necroappetens; assembly: GCA_905231915.1. Taxonomy (NCBI): domain Eukaryota; class Dinophyceae; order Suessiales; family Symbiodiniaceae; genus Symbiodinium; species Symbiodinium necroappetens. Next base: position 15,520 of record CAJNJA010049142.1, on the reverse strand, counting down.
GAGGTGTGGGATGTGCTCACTCTTTGCTGCAGGTTGTGCTGCAGACATTGGCAAAACGCTATGCAATTTTCCCAGCCCAGACTCGCAAGCGTATTGTCAAAGTATCCTGTCGGCATTTTCGTTTTGTGCCAAAAAATATATCCACAGTCCCATGTGATGTTGATCTAAGGCTTGGGCAGCAACCGAAGCAGCTACGATGAGAGGTTGTGCTGTTCATGCTTTGTTGTTGGCACGAAGATCCAGTGGATCTAAGTCTCATGGCTGAGTTTTTGAGTTTCGCTTGCATGAAGGGCTTGGTCTGCCTATATATGATCGATACATCACACGAGGTCTACAAAGATCCGCATGCTCAAGGAGCTCATCGCCTCCGCCATCGGTGCCGTGGCGATAACCCTAAACCCTAAACTGCAGGCCCTAAACCCCAAAATCCCCAAAGCCCTAAACCCTGAACCCTAAGCCAATAAACCCCTAAATCACAAACCCTGCCCCTAAACCCTGAGTTCCGAAGTTTTGATCCCACACGTACATATAACCATCGGATATATATCTAGTGTTTCGGGTTTTGGTTTTCCGGGGTTACATGTACATGTACTAGTACGAGTACGTATGATCGACAGGTTCTTCTGACGTCGATGCGGCTATCGAAGCGGAGATCCAAGCCTGTATGCAGGATCAATCCCAGGCACACGTATATATGCTGCAGCTGTGCACGACACGTACATGTATGTGTGGGTGCCGATCCGAAAGCGCCATGCACTCTTTTGACAGGATGGGTCAGCCGACTCGCAAAGCTCTGCCTCCATTGATGGTGAAAGAATGGAGTCCCGGCTTATCTTGAGGCTTAAGGTCTTTGGGTGTGGAACAAAAATATGTCTATATATATATGTATGTATGTATGCATATAACTAGAAAGCCTCAGGATCCGAAGCCACTCGCGATCGATGCAAGAAGTTGTTATATAATTAGGCTCTTAAGCCTAGAACCTCTCCTAGCTACATTAATATCGATATCCTTAAACCCCGAACCCTAAACCTAAACCTTTAGCAAATATGTAACTAGAATTCGAAGGCCTCATGATCCGAAGCCACTCGCGATCGATGCAAGCAGTTGTTAGGCTTTTTATTGTTATCGATATCCCTAAACCCGGAACCCTAAACCTAAACCCTAATTATATGTAACTAGAAGGCCTCATGATCCGAAGCCACTCGCGATCGATGCAAGCAACTTCTCCTAGATTCGATATCCCTAAACCCGGAGCCCTAAACCAAAACCCTAATTTTAACAAATATAAATAAATATGCATATACATGCATAACTAGAAGGCCTCATGATCCGAAGCCACTTGCGATCGATGCAAGCAGTTGTCAGGCTCTTAAGCCTAGAACTTCTTCCTAGCTAAACTATATTATAAACCCGGAACCCTAAACCAAAACCCTAATTTTCGCAAAAATAAATAAATATACATATTCATATATATATATGTATATATATATACATAACTAGAAGGCCTCATGATCCGAAGCCACCCGAGATCGATGCAAGCAGTTGTTAGGCTCTTAATCCGAGAACTTTTTCCTAGCTTATATATATATATATATATTAATATCGATATCCCTAAACCCGGAACCCTAAACCTAAACCCTAATTTTAGCAAACATCAAATTTGGCTTCAACCCAATATCCTATTACCTCCAGACAGCTTATGCAAACCTGCAGGCCAGCATCCCCTTTAACACTAGCAAAGCTAAGACTTCAACCCGATACGACCTAGAATGCAAACCGGCTCCCACCTTGAAGGGCACCACCCTTAAAAAGAACCCAATATTAGAACCCTTGCCAGGATCAGGATGATCTGCTGGAGGATCCGAAGACGATGCCACCCTCCATCCTGAAAGTTTCATGGTGGCTATATGATCATGAATGCTGCATGTTCAGTCTTCGGCCTTCGGTTCTATGGCTAAATGCATGATACTTGTAGGCGGTGCCTTGCAATGTCGACAAGATGGAGACACAGTTGAGCTGGTGGGACAGCCCTACGAAGCTAGGCTGCAAAGCTATGATCGAGGAGGACCCCCACAGTCGTTGCTCAATATCCTAGACTATAATATAATAGATCAACCTATTTAACTACAGCTGGGAGGACAAGGAGAATGACAAGAGGGCCCCGGTCCAGGCAGCTCCACCGAATCTTCGATTGTCTCAAGAGATGGTGAAGACACACGAAAAGGATTTGGAGGAAGCCCAGGCTATCGAAGCTGTGTCTGAACAGCTGGAGGCCCGCCCGATCCCAAGACCCAGTCCTTCTCATCACATCCATTTTGGCATCGAAGGGCATAGTCACCTGCATGTGGCAGAAACCGGCAACTAAATGGTACGAATAGCATGAAAACCAAAACCCCAAACTAAGTGGTCCACTAGCTACAATACTTGATGTATGCTGTGTAATATGGCTTCAGCTTTCGTCTTGTCCTTGGAACCTATATCGATTGGGGTCCGGCAAAATTATTAATTAAATAGTGTCGCTAGTGTGGAACCCAGGTAGTGGCTTCTATCGGCAAATCCTGTTAATAGTGAAAGCCCGTGTTTTGCAGGTGCAGAAGGCGGCAAGATTGGCTGCAGCTGCCAACAAAGTTGCAGCAGCGGCAAAGAAGCAGGATCCGAAACACGTGGCCAAAGGGTCCAAAGTGAAGACTGGTGGTCGTGGCCGGGGACGTGGACGTGGCCGGGGGGCCGCGAACCCGAGGGACGTCGCCACATCCTCCGATGGCGCCACCGATGCTCCCGCCACGCAGGCTGCCGAGAACCCGAGCAACATCGACACCGATGCTCCCGCCACGGAGGCTGCCGAGAACCCGAGCAACATCGACACCGAGGCTGCCGAGAACCCAGGCAACATCGCAACCGAGGCTCCCGAGAACCCGAGCAACATCGCCACATCCTCCGATGCTCCCGCCCCGAAAGCCAAGGCTAAAGCTAAAGCAAAGGCAAAATCCCAAGCCCGATTCCCGGCGCCGGACGCGAATGCTCTGGGCGACTGGTCCACCAAGGTGCTTGCATGCAGTTTTCACATATACGTATGTATGATACCATCAGTTAATATTGGCATGTAGACTTATCATGCATAGAGGCTGCTGAGCTGAAGACTGCTGGCATTGCCATCCCTGCTGGCTTCGATGGCAGCCAGAAGAGCTACACCCTGTCGGCCGCGACTTACAATCCCAGAACGCCGGATGCCGGGTCTATCAGTGTGCTGTAATCTGTCGGCAAACAAAATACACTCACCTTTGCATGTGCTAGGAGCTATGTTTACCCCCACCCACATGCACAGAATCTCTAGCCCAGGTGGACTCTCAATACCCTGTATGTCAATACGGTCGTCCAGACTCATGACTTCCCGGCGAACAAGAAGGGTGGATGCAACCTAACCCGTTCCAAGTATGGAAACTCGTTTGCGAGCTGTTGGAAAGCTGCGAAATTCGCAGCTGGATGGACAGTCACTTGGATTGCAGCTTGTTGCATGTTTGCCAGGGAGTCGAGCTACACTTCAGCTTCATCTAGCTTACAGACCGAGGACACTTTGGGCCAGTGATTGCATATAGGCAACATCGCCTGATTTTGATCGAGTTGCTTGGCTTGCACCTAAGCCACCTGAGCTTAGCTTTAACACTAATTAAGCAGACACACACTCTATCTATCTATCTATCTATCTATCTATCTATCTATCTATATATATGTTTTTATATAAGAGCCACCCCTTTTCAATCTCCTAAACACTGAAGCCTAAACCCGAAAAGCCTAAACCCTAAAAGCCTAAACTCGAATCCCCAAACCCAAATGCCGAAACCCCAATCCCTAAAGCCTAAACCCTAATCCCTAAACCCGGGCCCTAAATCCTAAAGCCTAAAGCCTAAACTCTAAAGCCTAATCCCTAAAGCCTAAACCCTAATCCTAAACCCTAAAGCCTCAACCCTAAACCCTAAAGCCTAAACCCTAAGCCTAAACCCTAATCCCCAAGCCAGCCTAAAGCCTAAACCCTAATCCCTAAACCCTAAAGCCTAAACCCTAAAAACCTAAAGCCCAAACCTCCAGGTCGGGGCCTGCAAACGCCGATGTGGGCATTGCTAGATGCCTGCGAGCTCAGCTGGTCGCTTTGCAAGTTCTCCTTTTGTGAACATGTTTGGAACAACCTCCGGAACTGCTGCTCTCTCTATGCAGCAGGTGTGCCATACTATGAATATTACAGGGTCATCTATATCCCCGTCTTGTAGCTAGTAGGCCACTTACTTGCCAGGACGAAGTCTGCACACAGCCCTTAAGCACTTAGCAGCTGGTGCCATGGCTGGGGAACCTCTTTTTGTTTCTGGCAGCACTGCATCCTTCCTGGAGAGATGTGGGGTGCCGATTATTATGTCCCTTGACATATTTGACTTAATTTTGAACAATATATTATTGAACTAGTAGGACCTGCGACCTGAGGCTTCATGCTCTTGATTATATATGCCAGATCAACATGAACCGCCCAGATTCCCAACAATGCTGGAGCCGAGCCCACTGCTGGACAATAGCATACTCTGTGTATTATAATTGCAATGGAAACAACGACACTGGCTAGACTTAGACAATAACCTGCTGCACTACTGAGGAACTGCACTTCCTCGAGGTCTTCAGTGGAAGCAGCAACCTCACCCGAGCATGTCGCCACTTCGACGTTTAATTTTGATAGCCCACTACTTGGAATGTGTGTTTGCATGTACATGTGCCCACAATCCACCTCGATCTGTGGCTCAGGATCAGCTGGCATGGTATCGCGAGCCTCTCAAATTGGGGTAAGTGGCGAGGATCAGTGCATGTTTATTCTTAGGGCAGCAATCTCGATTCTGTATTGCAATTGAGGCAAAACTATGAAATCCGGATCCGGGGGGATGTCAACGACATTCTCAAAGTCGAGGGGCTGCTTACAGCTGCAAGGGATGTTCTCAGGCTGAAGAAGAATGCTCTTCTTTGGGGAGGGGTCCCATGTGCATCGTGGCTAGGCTTAATAGTAATTCAAGAAGACTCATTGGGAAGATCCTGCAATAACTCAGAAACTCGAACCTGGAATGCTCAGCCCTCAGAACCTCTTGAAATTATATCCTGAAAGCTGACCATCATCGAGGGGACATTGCCCAAAGCCTGAGCCTTGCACTCGACAGTAAAACCCAAACCTCAACTTGAAACCCAAACCCGTGGAACCCTTGCTGCTATTATTATTATTATACCCTCTCAACAGAGCAGCAATCGAAACATCGCTAAATCTCAACCACTAGTCTTTAAGCCCAGACACTACAATCCCAAACACTCCTAATTTCAGATTCCTGCTAACTTTAAACAATATTAATCTTGCCTCAAGGCTTGGGGTGCTGGGGCTTTGCATCATTCTCGTCTCTGGTATTCAGCTATGTATTAGCCGTGTTCGAATCCCATACATTAATAGTAATGTTTCAATATCCATATTGTAAATCATGTACCTCCTTCAATCGAAAAGCCGAAGAAGTGCTTGTAATAGGGCTTAAGAGAGGCTAATATGTTACAGGGATCAGGGTTTAGTATTACACCATAACACTAGTGGTTGTAAGGCCTATAGAGGTTTCGTTTTTAGGCTTCTGCCGCAGATGCAGCAGGTCTGCAGAGATGGCCGGTGCTTCACCAGCAGGGTTGTTGCTTGTGAGCTCCCACAGTTCAGGCTCATAGCAGTTGGGTCCCGTGTCCATACATCCGACATCCGACTCATACGTCGTGGCCTCGCAGTGCTGTAGGCTCGGTACATGTCGGATTCATAGATCTCACACATGACTTCCACGCGCTTTCGTCGTGGGTGCTGTCATGTTTCGTCCATGGGATAATGTCCAACATGTCAGTCGCCAGTGTGTGCAGGCAGGCCAGGTTTCGCTTCTAGATTTAAATAAACCCTGACACCCTAAACTCTAATCGCTACATATACAAACTTAGCCTAATCCCCAAAACCTAGCTCTACATGTTTATTTAAGCCCAACCCCGGAGCTAGGTGTGTCTTGCGGCTAGGCTGTTCATACTGGGCCCAGCTCTTAACCTGCTGTGAGAACCTACACCCCGATCGTATCCAACCCAGGTGGGTTTTCATATCGTCGAATGCCACCGGCCGCTATGAGTCTATTATGGGTAAAGATACTATGTCTGTGACCATTGCCAACAAGATCGTCAGCAGATTCTGCCTATTGGTATGCCTGGCCTTGGGCCGTGGTGTCCACTGGCTCGAATCTTGCCTGAAGCTAGCTGGTCATCTGCTGTATAGTTATGGGATTCGAGTGCTTCTGGACTGGTCTGAGGTGGAACAGCCAGGTGGATCCCTGCTGATGCAGTTCCCTCTGATTGACCATATGCTTCGGCTTGCAGGGCATGCTCATAAACTGCAAGGTCCCTAGCAGGAGACTTTTAGGATGTGGCCGCTGATCATGATGTGGCCTCTAACGATACGATCATATTACACACGCACCATTGCTCAACACTTTGGCCAAGGTGGATGGGAGCCTATGGACACTCACGTCCCAAACGAACACTGTTGTTTGGATCTGTGCCGCTGGCCTTAAATTACATTCCAAGTGAAGATATACAGTGACCTTTAAGGTTTAGATCGGCGATGCTGCAACCAATAGTGCGTGCCTAATCTGAAACCCTAAACCCTAAACCCTCAAACTAAGGACTTTCATCTATTCTTTGAACAAGGCCATAAAGAAGAAGGATTTCCAGAGATCAGAGTCCACAAAGCTTGTCACCAGGAAGCTGAAAGATGGCAAGCTACGTGTGACTCTCAAATGCATTATGTCTAGTCTGCGAGTTAAGTTGCTGCCCAGTCTGCCTATATATGGATCTCTGTATCTACTCTCAGGACAGGAAAGCGCCATGCACTACAAATGTCTGGTGTCTACCCAAGCGAGTTCTGTAATGAGATGAATTTGAAGCCCTGCAACATCATCGCCGTGGGATGTCATCGAATAGTTGCACTTGCAATATTGCAAGGTATGCACTAGCAGTCATGGAGTTTCTCTGCTAGCTTCGTGTGATCTCTCCCACAGTTGGTGCCATGGAAGTGCCACCGTGCAATTGCCACGAGAAAACACGGCACCATGCCCCAGTGTCTGCATGTGCAGTATGCCCATAAGGTGGGTTCCAGGGCTCTGTCACCAGCTCCGCCAGCACCCCCGTGGAATTGAAAATGTACGTGAGCTTGGGCTTCGCGACGACGGTGATGTGGGCCACAAACTCTAGTGCCACTAGTCCACTTGCAGCTCACAGTGTCTCCGAACCCTAAACCCTAAACCCCTAATTCCAAGCTCCTGAAATTCCCAAAGCCTAAACACCCAGAGCCCTAAACACCAAACCAAAATCCTCCAAAGCCCCAAATATTGATCGTCTCCGAAGCCCTAGCCCTAGGCCTAAACTCTAAATCCCAAGGCCCTTTCCCAAAAGCCAAAAACCTCCAAAGCCTTAAGCTCTCCAATTCCACAACTAGGCCCGAATACTTTAGAATCAAAGCCCGAACCCAAACGACCCAAATATATCTATATATCTATATATATATATATCTATCTCTATATATATCTATATCTGTGCTACATATATTAAAGTCGCTACATATATATATATATATACACATATATATATATTGCATTGTATACTATAGCTATATATATATATGCATAGATCTCTCTCTCTATATATATATATGATGCATATATATATAATATAATATATATATATATATTATATATATATTATATATATTATATATATATATCTAAATCTTGGCTTAAACAAACCCTAAACCCTTCAGGAGATGAGGGTGCTATGGGCACAATTGGCGGATCTGGAAGATCTTCGTCAGTTTCTTATAGCTGAGCAGCGAAGAGGACGATTCTCTCCGTGCAGGGCCCTCTAGGATGCAATATGGGAGGCTTCGACACTATATTACACGTAATTTAATAAAGAAACCCAGGAGGCTAAGTGATTGTGTATGGAGTGCACTGGAATATCACCTAAATCTGGGAATTTCTGTGGTTTTTTTGAGGAGAAGCCTCTACAGGTGATCCCACCCAGGGACCGTGACAAAGCGTGAAAAGGCGTGAATTCTCGTAGGGTCCTTTAATATAATTATATTAGGGGGAGAGCTACCAAGCGTGACAAAGCGTGAATTCGGCGTGAATTCCAGGACCCCCCCTACGTGATCACACCCATGACGTTGTAGTAGAGGTAGGGTTTTAGTCGGGATGGGTGGTAGTACAGGCAGGGTTTCCAGGGCATTATACAGGGAGGTCTTGCTACATGTGGAGTTCCAGGGTATTTAAGCTCGAGACCTCTCCAACTCTGCCTCCTTCCTGTGGTGGTGGCGACAGCGATGCCCACCTCGGAAGCGGAGCTGGCCAAGGTAGGGATGTGTATGCTTGGTTTGGCCAATAGTGTTGCTAGGCAAAGCACATAGGACTGTTCGGCAGGTGGCTCAAGATGCTTTGCAGGCAGCACAGCGCCGAAGAGAGCTGGTGTCAAGTATTGTGCAGAGCAAAAGCACAGCAGCGGCGCCAAAGGGGCAGGCTAAAGCAGCAACAGCTAAGGCAGCCCCAAAAGAGAAGGCAAACCCTGCGACCCCGGCCCGTGCTGCACCGGCAACGAAGCGTCTGCATGAGACCTTGACCCCACTTACCGCCGAAAAGAAAACACCCTCGACAAAGACCCCGGATGCCAAGAACCCAAAGCATGATGGTACAAGTCCAAAGAAAACTCTTTTCGGAGACTAAGCCGCAGTGAGATCATTACAGTATTCCTTGCCCCCTAAGTATATGTACTGTATAATAACCCTCATCCAACTGATCAGGTTCGGAGTGAAGTTGGAAGATGTGGCCCCGGCTGAAGGATCAGCTGCCCAGCTGGAGCGAGCGCCCACGAACCTGTCCATCATATCCGGGACTACTTTGGCTCTTGGGCAAACCCCGAAGACTGTCAGAAAGGCTATCTGAGGGATTCCCGATATGCATGTGAATTAGCATTCCAAGTTCTCTGGCTAGCTCGATACACACATCTGCCTCCTTGCATGTCAGGCTAGGGAGACTTCTGGCATGGATGAGGATGCAGCCAGCTATATGGACGATACCTTGAAGGACGATTTGGCCGAGGTTGATGCGATGGTGGAGGCTAGTGGAATCTGCAATTGCATAAGATACTAGTTTGGATGTCCCACCACAACCCCCACAGCCCTAAACCCTAAAGCCTCGACTCCCTTAGACCCTGCTACCCTTAAACAACAATAAGCCCTGAAACGCCTGTGCAATTACACCCGAAGTGTCCACACCCCCGAGGGTGTAAATCTCGGTGTAGAAATATATATATATATATGTATATATATATATAAAAAGCATATATGTATGTATAAGCGTTTTAAAAATTGTATGTTTATATATATATATCATATAATATATATATATATAAATGCCCTAGCTAGCTAGCTATACATATGCATGTACGTAGGCGATCCTTATGTAAGCCAGATCAATAAAGCTTAACTGTATCTTTAATTTGGCTATTTTGTGTGTATATTTAGATCTACCTGTCTATCTATATATATATATTCATATGTATACCTATATATTTATATACTCTATATATATATATGTATATCTGTATATATCTGTATACCTATGTAATTTCCTATATATTTTTATATATCTATATATCTACCTATCTATTTACATGTTTCTCGATCTCTATATCTATATATATATATGTGTATATTGTATATCTATGGATTATCTATATATGTATATATCTAACTATATTATCTTTTTCTGTTCAGGATTTGACTCTTCAGATGGATGAGGACTCCCAGCAGATCGAGGAGGCGACACAAAGGTCGCCACGGGACCCAAACGAAAGCCACGAGCCCCCCAAGCAGAAGGATGAAGGTGAACAGCAGCAAGGATCCCATGAGCCTGATATCCAGCAGAAGGGTGAAATGCAAAAGCAGCAAGGATCCCAGGAGCCTGATATCCAGCAGAAGGGTGAAATGGAAAAGCAGCACGAACCCCAGGAGCTTGATATCCAGCAGAAGGGTCAAGGTGAAAAGCAGCAAGAATCCCAGAAGCCCGATATCCAGCAGAAGGGTCAGGGTGAAAAGCAGCAAGAATCCCAGAAGCCCGATATCCAGCAGAAGGGTGCACAGCTTCCGCACTTTGACAGCAAGGAAGCGATGATCTCGTTTCTCGTGTCATCGCTGGTGGGTGCTGGTCATTCAGGGGGTGGTTCTGGGACGGGGGAGCCATCCATGGTGGAGCAAGCTCTGAAGCGCCCTGGCACAGTTGACTTTCAGCAGCTTCTTGGAAGTTTGAACAAAGTAGCAGATCCAGGGCAGGAGCCTCCCACGCCGAACCCATCCTTGCCGAGCTTGGAATCTGCCCCGAGCACACCCCTGACCCAGCAGACAGCACAAGTGCCAGCAGCAGCAGCCCCAGCAGTTGCAGCCGTGGCACCCGAGACAAAGCCAGCAGCAGCAGCAGCCCCAGCAGTTGCAGCTGTGGCACCCGAGACAAAGCCAGCAGCAGCAGCCCCAGCAGTTGCGGCACCCCCAGCCCAGGATGTCCCAGATGCTGCTGAGGACATGGGTGACCAACAATTTTGTTTTATTACTATAAGGTTCGATTCGATATGATGGTAGTTTTTTTTATGAAAACTTGGGGTGTTCTGCCAGGACCGCAAGATGAAGAAGAATGCCTACATGCGTTTCTCGAGGAGCTTGACGTCTCCCTACACGCCACCAGCTGTGCTGGAGGCGTATGATCGATGCAAAGATGCCAATGGTGACTCGATTCCCAATACAAATCATCACCACTTGAATTTTGAACTTAAGCCCAGCCTGGCTAAGGCAAAGTGAATCGCCACAGAGTCAACGAGCTGTTCAAGCAGTTCATGGATTGCAACGAGCAATGGGGGGAGTCGGAGTTGGTTCTGACTGCAGAGGCCCGCACCGCGCAAAGGAGCACCGTCCAGAGGCGTTGGATGCTTCGCTCGGACCGGGTTCTATAAACAATTTAGGATATATATATATATATATATATTTAATTATTTTTATTATACCTCTATATATATATATATTATATTAATAAGCTAATATATTAGATATACATATATATATATATAATATTTATTTATTGTTTCATTCGTGAATATATATATATATATTATTTATTTATTTATTTATGCATTTATTTATTTATTCGTTCTTCAATATATATATATATACTAATAATATAATATATGCTAGCTACTCCTAGGCCTTGCACAACAATTACTGCAGGACCTGATGGTGAAGTACAACAATGACGAAAAGGTCGTCAACGAGATCATAAAATCCAAGGCCACTGGGTCGACTTAAGTTTTTTGGTCAGTCACGAGGACACCATATATGTTTTTCTGCTACCGAGGAAGCAAACCCAGCTCACTGCATGGACAATCCCGATGCACCGGGCAACCCGGACCAGCTGGGACCAAAGTAGGTCTATCTATCTATCTATCTATCTATCTATATATATTTGCAATAGCTCTAAATCGTGATCCCGAAATCCTGATCCTAAGACTCTACCGCCCCCACCCCCCTATCGCATAATAACAATATATCCCTGAACCCTGAACCCTAAACCCTAAAGCCTAAACCCTAAACCCTGACCTTGAAGCCTTGATCGCAGGACTACAGGGCCTACCTTTGCTGGGATGTCTCCACGGAGACGGCTGATGATGAGTCTGTGCAAACCGTGACCCAGACCCGTGCAGCAGAGATTGACCAGACCGTGCCCCGAAGCAGTGCACCCTCGACAAGCTTGCCCGCCAACGAGAACAAGCCTAAAAAGGAGAAAAAGGAGAAGACTCTGACACAGCAAGCCCGCTCTGCTCTTCAGTCGCAAACCAGCTTGTACTAGCACTTAAGCATAGCCGTAATGTCCAGATGCAGTTTATGTCTAAGGCGATGAACCTGGCTTCCTCGAACCTTCTGGAAGTTCAGGGCTTCGAGACCAAGCTGAAAGCCAACAATCTGTCCCGCAGCTGCAAATTAGCTTAAGGGTAAAGACTGGCCTCGACCCAGTGTCCACGCCCAGGGATGGTGGCCTGGTGCAAGCATTGGTGCAAAGCATGAACAGCCAGGCTGAGCTCTTGAAGCATGCCCGTGCAAAGTTGGAGGCACCTCTTTTACTGGGCTCAGGTTTATGAGGCTCAGGTTCCTTTCAAGTTATAGTTAGCTGTTCTTTTAGGCGGGCTTGTAGGGATTTCGGGTTTGGGGTTGGGATTCGGATTTTGGTTTAGGGCGATGGGGTCTATAGCCTGTAGGGTTGAGGTAGGGTTTTGCGTAATTAGCATTAAGCTGAATGTGCTGGGCTTGTTTGTGAACAGGCGGCCATTGCACATCAGGACAGCGATGATGACATCAAGCAGTTGCTGTACTGCATGAATCATGCGAATGATAATTACAAAACTGCTTCAAAACACGTCCGAGTACATGCGCAGCCACCGAAGCCAAAGGCCAAGGCTAAGAATGCTCCGAAAAGTGCCCCCTCCGCCAAAGGTGGTAAGTAGGGCAAGCGCAGATCTCCAGAGGAGAGGACTAGGTTAGGTCGGCACCGATGTCGATCGAATTTTGCAGTGATGCCGTATGTCGGACAAGCTTGCACGTGCTAGATCACCGGAGTGCCTAGGGGTAGCACCTCCAAGTCATTCTTCTTGCAGCTACTATGCATGTTAATCCTTGCACCCGTAGCACACAACCTTACACTACAGGGTGATGACGAGGTGTGAAAGCAGCACTCGTAGCCTGATCTGTGAACATGTGCCAATCCTTACCACGGCTCACTTTCAAAGCTGTGCAGCAGAAGAAAAACCCGGCTCGATTCAATATATGTATCCGTGAACAGGTTTTCGATCCTTAACCACAGCTGTCTTGTCGCTGAGGTCAATGCCACGAAATTCGGAGATGAAGATCTTCGTCAAACGCCTGAGATGGGTGGTACGTAGATTCTATTAGTCCTCAGTCCCAAAGCCTTAATCCTGAGCTAGGTATATAACCACCGTGCTGAGTATCTCCGGATCGTAGCTAGAACCTGAGCCTAAACCCTGCTGTTGAAAGTCCCTAAAACCCAATCCCCTAAAACACCTAACATCTCCCTGGCACCCTACACCCGAATCCTAAAACCTGAAACCCTATAGTGTCTCCTACCTAGAAACCGAAGAATCCCAGACCTATGTAAAGTCCCAGTACTCACTGTTTAAATATTTCCCTAAAACCCAGACCCCTAAAACATACACCTATCCTATATCTCCCTGGCGCCTACACCCCAATCCTAAAGCCTTAAACCCTATAGTGTCTCCTACCTAGAAACCGAAGAATCCCAGACCTATGCAAAGTCCCAGTATTTTCGCTGTTTAAATTCCCTAAAACCCAAACCCCTAAAACACCTATCCTATATCTCCCTGGCACCCTACACCCGAATCCTAAAACCTTCAACCCTATATTGCAATTGTCTCCTACCTAGCCGAAGAATCCCAGACCTATATATATATATATGTAAAGTCCCAGTACACTGCAGTTATATTCCCTAAACCCCAAACCCCCAAAACACCTATCCTATATCTCCCTGGAACCCTACACCCGAATCCTAAAACCTTAAACCCTAGTGTCTCCTACCTAGAAACCGAAGAATCCCAGACCTATGCATAGTCCCAGTATTTTCACTGTTTATATATTTCCTTAAAACCCAAACCCCTAAAACACCTATCCTATATATCTCGACACCCTACACCCCAATCCTAAAGCCTTAAACCCTAGTGTCTCCTACTTAGAAACCGAAGAATCCCAGACCTATGCAAAGTCCCAGTATTTTCACTGTTTATATATTTCCTTAAAACCCATGCAAACCCCTAAAACACCTATCCTATATCTCCCTGGCACCCTACACACCAATCCTACAGCCTTAAACCCTAGCTAGTGTCTCCTACCTAGAAACCGAAGAATCCCAGACCTATTTCCACTCGTAGCTTTCTATGAGTGGTGCTGCTAGCTTAGAGCAGCTCAGCTGCACATTGCAATTGCCGAGATTTCTGTGGGGTGGCCTACATGCAGAAAAGGGTCCTGAAGCCCGTAAGTCGAACCCTCGAGCGATTAATGCAAAACCCAAGCAATGTAAAGAATGATGTGCCATCGTCCTCAATGATGCAATCGAGCCCCGGATCCCGGAACCTCAAACGAGCAAACCAATCTTCATCCCAAACCTCAGACTCCAGGCCATGAGGTTCAAGCGCCAAACAGTTTTGTGTTTAGGGCTGAGGGTTTCAAACCTGAACTTGGATGCATGACCATAGCACCAACGAGCTTCCCTTACTAACATGTTGGCCTGTTCCACATATATTCTTAAAAAACTACATATATTATCCCCCTAGTTATAATTTCAACTCTTTAGGCCCCCTAGTTAACTATAACTCTTTAGCCTGCTAGGCCGCAACCCGGTTTAGGGTTTGGGGGTTTAGGGGTTTAGGGTTTAGGGATCGTTGTACATTCGAATTCTATGGCCCTGACTATTTTCTAAGAAGAACCTAAATGCTTATCCCGAACTGGTAAGCTGCAGCTGGCCACTCGGTCATCACCAAACATAGAACCACCGCCGCCTGCACGCAGACGACAGCACCGCGTTTGCTGATTATCTCTTGGCCTCACTGGGCACGGGTGTCTTTCTGCTGCATTATACTCGTACTAGTACCTGAACTGTACGATTTATTCAACAGCTTTAGTACGACAGCTGCAACCAAATCTATCTAGTTACGACTATGTACAGATAGTGTGTATTCATAGACCGACATAGACCAGACTATTGGGTTGGGGGGGAAGCTTCCAACACTGCTGCTGCTAATTGTGCACTCTATCTGAGGCTACTTCTACGGCTGAACTCCAGAAAGCGGCGGCCGCCATGGTCAAAGAATCCAAGAATAACTGCTCCGACATGACCCGTATGTTTGCACGGGCCGGATGCTCTGGGCGGTATCCTGGAAATGTCGTTTCTTGGCTTCAGTCGTACATCCTCTGGTCTATGATGGTTTAGCAAATCACAGCTGAGGAACGGGATATCATGAGGGGGTTGGAACTCCCTGTGGATTCTTGACTTATCTTTAATTTTTACAGTGCCGATTTCGTTGGCATGCCAGTTGAAGCTGAAACCCAGGATGTGCATTATGTCCAGATCCCTGTCCTGGCGGCGGCTAACCGACGAGATCGTACCTTGATGAATCTGCCGATTCTTTATCCACATGAACTGATCCATTATCTTCATGAGCCTTAGCTTGCAAATATTGAGTGTGGGACTGCACGTGCACATATGTTGCTGCATTGCCGTCATGTAAGGAATCCGGGAAGGTCAGGATCTCCCAGCAGGCTATCGACGAGTATTGGGCTCATCTGGGTCTGTCAGTTTTTTGGGGGGTT